>JAQISU010000120.1:502500-560000 GCA_029339505.1 Unio delphinus
TATTTACACAACCCAAACATAACAATAGGTCAATAAAAGGTCTTGTTAGAATGTTTATACTGTCTCTGATAAACATGCTGCGACCGACATCTGGACACAACCTAAACATAACAATAGGTCTAAAAAAGGTCTTGCTAGAATGTTTATACTGTCTCTGATAAACATGAGCTACACTGGACTCGTCGAGCTTATTGTCCACAAGCACTTTCATCATATCAGACGTAATGTCCATTCATAGTAATTTTCTTATAAAGATAATTATCGTAGTACAACCTACCTTTCAAATCTCTATCTTACTAATAGTGAAATACTAACAGACTTGTTATCCCCCATAACAGCATGTCAATAGCATATTGCTTATAGCAATTCAACCGATTACACGTTTTCTTGTTTCATTATTGCACAGGTCAGCATCGTTACAACAATATGCTAAAAAACAAAATAACACCCATAAATACTTTGATACTTGATATGCATTTTAAAAATAGTTTTGACAATGTGGCATGCAAACTATCATTCTTTATTCAATAAGTTGTTTGGACATTTAAGAACATTTGTACTATCAGTTTAGTAACTAATGTCAGTTAAAATGTGCTATACTAGGTTTTGCCAAGTACAAATGATTATTTGCCATTTAATAAGGAAATTTAGTGCTTTAATATAAATAAAAATGATGGTGAATGCTGGTTTAGTTATTAAAAAATAAAGCAAAATTATGTTTTCTTGTAAATATATTTTAAGATATGACGATAAAGAATGTTCCACACGAATAGTTTAGTGCAATCCACATCACAGTGTTATTACTCAATAGGAGCCATGCTACGGTCACTAGGTCTTTAATATATAATATTATGTAAACATTTGTCAATACCATGGCAATAAATTCACCATTATATATATATATATATATATATATATATATATATATATATATATATATATATATATATGCGTAAGCGAGAAGTATTTCTATTTATCGATATTGAAAAGTAATTGATACATTTTGAAATAGTAAGGACAAGCCTTTTATAGTTTGGGTTTGTAATGTAATTAAACATTTACAAAGGTGACAACAAGCATTTTACTTTATTGGTTTGGAACGTAATCAATATTTGAAATAGTAACGATTTTATTATGTGGGCTTGGACTATAATTGATACATTTAAAATAGTAAAGACGAGCATTTACCTTTATGGGTTTTGAATGTAATGAATACATTTGAAATAGTAACAACAAACAGGTCAATTTAGCTGATTGAAATGTAATTGATACATTTTGAAATAGTAACAACAAGCATGTTATGGTATGGGATTTGAAAAGAATTGATACATTTGAAATACTAACGACAAGCATTTTACTTTTTGGTTTGTAATTTGTTGATGCATTT
Source organism: Unio delphinus (assembly GCA_029339505.1). Classification (NCBI taxonomy): domain Eukaryota; kingdom Metazoa; phylum Mollusca; class Bivalvia; order Unionida; family Unionidae; genus Unio; species Unio delphinus. Next base: position 503,888 of record JAQISU010000120.1, read on the forward strand.
AAAATAGAAACGATAAGCATTTATCTATATTAGCTAGGAATATAATTAATGAAATTGAAATAGTAATGATTAGAATTTACCGTTATAGGTTTGGAATGTAATGTATGCATTTGAAATAGTAAAGTAAAGCATGTTATGTTATATGATTAGACTGTAATAAATACATTTGTAATATTAACAACAGGCTTTCTCCTTTATTGGTTCGTAATTAATTGATACATTTGAAATAGTAACAACAAGCATTTTTTTCAATATAGGTTTCGAATGTAATGGATACATTTGAAATAGTAACAAAAAGGATTTTCTTAATGGTTTTTAAATGCAATTGAGACATGTTTGAAATAGTAATGACAAACATTTTTCATTATGGGTTTGGAATTAATACATTTGAAAGAGTGATATCAATAATTTTCTTACATGGATTTGGAATGTAATTGATACATTTAATGTAATTGATACATTTAATGTAATTGATACATTGAATGTAATTGACACATTTCAGATCGTAAATACACGTATTTTCTTTCATTGGAAGATAATTGATAAATAAAAGATAGTAAAGTTAAACATTTTCATTTTGTAGGATTTTGAATATAACAGAATGTAACCAAAGTATGTGAGGTAGTAATCGCAGTATTTCCGTTATGTGTTGGAAATGTAATTGATACATTTCACCCACCAACGAGAAGTACATAAATGTAGTTTTCTTTTTGGAATTGTGATTGTAATTGATACAATTAACATCGTAGCCACATACAATTTCCTTCAAGAGTTGTGTTAATGTAATTGTTACGTTTTAGATGGTAACGACAAAGATATTCCTTTCTCGGTTTTATTATGTAATGGAAATATTTCAGAGAGTAATGGAAATATTTTATTATGTAATGGAAATATTTTAATATGTAATGGAAATATTTCAGAGAGTAATGGAAATATTTTAATATGTAATGGAAATATTTTATTATGTAATGGAAATATTTCAGAGAGTAATGGAAAACAAATTCCCTCATGGGTTCGAACTGTAATTGATGTATATGAGATCGTACCAACAGTATTTTTACTTCATAGATTTTTTAATATAATAGTTAAATTTAAGATAATAGTGATAAGATGATCAGATTATTCAAAAACGGGTCTGAAAAGACTTTGATCCATATATAAGAATTATGATAAAGACACATAATATCCTTGAACTATTTAAGAATGTAATTGATACATTTGAGATAATAACAACAAGCGTTTACCTTTCTGTGCATGGAAGATATATATATATATATATATATATATATATATATATATATATATATATATATATATATATATATATAACCGGAACATGTAATTATGTTAAGGTTTTATGGTTATTTTATAGTTTAACGCCATTTTTAGCACAAGAGCAAAGTATATGTTATACATGGCGACCAGTAATATTAATGGAGGAAGAATCAGGTAAACACCGGAAACAGCCACCGATCCATTAAAAACTAACGGCAGCTTTCTCACATTAACTTGGTGTTATGCTATAAGTGACCAGTACTACTCGGATGTTGAGAATCTCCCACAATGATTATGACACATCACAACACTCATTAAATCAGAAGTATACAATTTCGGATTTGAAAAAATTCCCATACTGCGATTGATCTCTGAATATAATATTATTTACTTTCTGCGCTTGTGCAGTATAGCCGTGTAACCTACACGTTCTATTCAAAATCACGCGTTACACTGAAAAGTAACTTACGCGTTCTGTTGTAAGGTATGAGAAGTATTGTAAACTAACCTACGCTTTTGGCACCAAAGTTTTTGATCCGTTTTTCTTCGTCATGCAATTTCCTTTATGTTGCTGGAAAGAGTATTAATATACATAAAGTAAGAACCATACTTTTTAAGAAATATAAAGAACCGAAATTTATAACAAAAGAACCTTCATTTCCTTTTTCTATACAGGGATCGTGAAGTTCTATCTTTATTCCAAAGTCATTTCTTTCAAAATGCACCGGGTTTAAAAAATGTTTTTTTTTTAATTTTAGGTAATAAAGATCGTCATGTCTTTAGTTCTCTCATTGACTTTATTTCCTTACATGAATCAAAGTATGCATCCAAATCCTCAACTAGCGGTTCGTATCAGGAAGGACGTCACTTTTAAAATATAATCTCAACATATTTTGAAGCATTGTTGATTAATGACACTTTTAACCAAGAAATGCAATATACTGTGACTCGAAAGTTTCAAAACATTGAAAACAGTCAAACAAACATTTAAACAACCCATGGCCGCATCATCATCGGGTTATGGGTATCGTCAGAAAGGACGAAATTTGACAAAACAAGTGTTATCCAACACATAACTACTTAACATTGTGTTCTCTAGATTACATGATAGAAAATGCGACGGTAAAATCGTAAAGGAGTAAACATTCTCAAGAATAACGCCAATCCACAAACCAATGAAAGTTGTTATACCTTTGTATAAAGATGTAATTATGCACCAGCTCTATTATTTGCTTTCATTAGAGGCATTGACATATGTGCTACATTTTACATCGTATGTTTCTGAATGAAGCAACAAGATCGATGTATGATATGGTTCAGTGAATTAACTGAATTCAACACCCATCACTCGTTTGAAACTATCAGTCTTTCAATTATGTAACTGAAGTGAAGATTGAAAGTTTAAGTACGTCCGTAGGCTGTGTTTTACAGTGCTGTAATCTCCCTATCACTCTCTCTCTTTCTCTCTCTCTCTCTCTCTCTCTCTCTCTCTCTCTCTCTCTCTCTCTCTCTCTCTCTCTACACACACACACACATGCGGAGACATATATATATATATATATATATATATATATATATATATATATATATATATATATATATATATATATGAGTAAATGGCGGTTTAGCATCTCGTCGCATTTCTCCATCAATGTTTCCAGTTTTTAGTTCCATATTTTTAAATGACATTTATTTTCCTCATTTTAATATGATATTCATTCACATACGTAATCTGCAACATGATGTCCTTAAACAGCGTTATATGTTTTGTCAATATTCATACTTTGTAAGATATACAAAATACAACCACTGTATCTGCTCTTCCAAAATTGGCCGTCTAGCGAGGACATGTCGGATTATTCAGTTGAAAAAAATGTAGTGTGCATTATACATTGTTTAAATTACAGCTAAAGGAATTCGGAAGGACATTCATTTTTAATACCGTCATGTCTCTTCCCAGTTTCATTCGTTTTTATATTACCCTTTCAGCCATGTATCAATTTTCCTTATAACTGCATCAATGTATTACCTTCTATTAGGTACCGTGTTTTTACATCAAATGTTGAAGACTCGTGTTTCATGTTGCAAATATATCAATCAGACTCCATCATATAAACTTCATATAGTAATTTGAAAAAGTAATATTGGCATTGTTTTCAAGCATTTAATCATGTCAAAGTAACTGCTCATCATATATGAAAATTGCGTCTCCCGATGACTTACTTATTGTTAATATTATAGCGTACGGCATTGGTTTAGATAAAACATCACATAAAATAAGCTTAAAATGAAGAAGAAAATGGTGTCTTTATTGTTCATCGAAGTTCTAAAGTATGCCAGATCAGTACCTGCTAACGTGTTACAGCCATAATGATAACAACAAGAAATATGAAGGTAGAAAAAAATCCATTATTTATATATCTTGTGAAAATTAAACAGACCTACTAAAATCTCTAATACACGAATACTTCCTAATGAGTAATATTATAACTTTCAAAAGAATTCACCAAAAAATAAACAGTAAAACGATCAGTGCATGATAAAGACAATTATCCAACAACAGTATATAAAACCACCAAATGATGGTAATACTATTGACACTGTTTCATATCCAGTATATCATTTCAGGTACACTCTAGTAATCAATGTTATAACATAATATGTAGCTTACATTTAATAAATGGAGTAATTAACTCATTCGTAACGAACATATGCTACGTAGTATATTTAAGAAAAAGTTAAATAATGACTGGGGAAAAAATATCTTTCTCTTTTATTACATTCCAAAATCTTAAAATATATGTAAATCTAATTGGTATAATTTTCAGACCTCTATGTCCTTGTTGTTGTCTACGAAACTTTTATTAAAGAAACACTTTCAGTTTTTTTTGGCTCATGCCCATTTGATTTTAAGTTATGCACTTAAGTGCATACACATTTCAAATTCCAAATTAATTGAATAGGCATTTCAACAACTATAACACATCCTAAACAATTATCCTAACGCTACAAATATCAATAGAAGATTCTCACTGAAACACTCACAAACAGGTTTTATCTACTTTATAGTAAAGCAAAACGCGTACGAGTAAGATAAAAATTTTCAAAGATGTAATTTAAAATATGTTGGCTTGCTTTCATTAACTAATACAAAACAGCATACTTTCAGAACCAAAAATGCGAAGAATAGTAGATTCAATTAAGGAATGACGTTTGATTTTATATGTGCCATGATATTTGTAAATATTAGTGTTATTTAGATATGCATGTTTATATATGTATATATATATATATATATATATATATATATATATATATATATATATAAACAGCTCCTTCCGACTACGAGCAAATTCCACTTTTATTATCGAAACACTTTCTGTTTATATTTGGCTCATTACCCTTTTGTTTTAAATTACGCATTTGAGGGCCTACAACTTTTTACTTCCAAACTGGTCGTCTAGACATTTTCAACAACCGTGACACACCCTAAAAACTATCCTAACGCTACAAATATTAATAGAAAACAAAGATTCGCAATATATAAAATATAATCATATTTCATCTATTTTATATACTGTAAAGCGAAACGCATAAGAGTACGATGAGAATGTTCAAAGATGTAATTTGAATTATATTAGTTTGCGTTGATTAACTAATACAAAACAGCATACGTTTAGAAACAAAAATGCGAAGTGTAGTATATTTAGATAAACAGTAACGTTTGATTTTATATGAGCCATAAAATCCGTAAATATAGTGTTATGTCGCACTTGCCATCTTTAAGTTTATGTCATCAATAAGACACAATGAAATCAAACAAAATATTAATTTTAAGATTGTTTTTATTGATCCGTACATTCCGACTTCCCGTGATTTTTACAGTATGTATTTATTAATATTATACTTAGTACATGATACGAATCGTTGTACAACTAACTTACATGCATACATACATACATACATACATACATACATACATACATACATACGTACATACGTACATACATACAAACAAATATACATGCATGCATACATACATACATACATACATACATACATACATACATACATACATACATACATACATACATACATACATACATACATACATACATACATACATACATACATACATATATACATGCATGCATGCATGCATACATACATACATACATGCATACATGCATGCATGCATGCATACATACATACATACATGCATACACACATACATACATACATACATACATACATACATACATACATACATACATACATACATACATACATACAAACATACATACATACAAACATACATACATATAGACAGACATACAGACATACATACATACATACATACATACATACATACATACATACATACATACATACATACATACATACATATACACAAAGACACACAAATCCATCCATCCATCCATCCATCCATCCATCCATCCATCCATCCATCCATTTGTGCTAATCCGAACATTGAAGTTCCTGCTTATTAGAGTAACATAAATATTTACACTGACAAACTAATATTAAATGAAAAAACAACCGGCCGTGGAAAGAAGAAACGAGATAATGCAAGGGAATTTAAAATGATGCACAATAAAAAATGCAATTCACTTACATCTCGGAACTTAAAGCGTTAAATATAATTATAAACTCTTGAATAATGGAACTAATTACTATTTTTGTCAATGCAACACTGAAACATAATGAAGTGATTACTTCTGTCAACAATACTAATTGCGATGCATCATATTGTAACATAACGTGATACTAATACAACGGAACCCAGTCTGTATTTACCCCGAAATGCACATAGACACCAGAACAGTGCGGATATCATGACGGTGCAAGATATAGGTGGTGCTACGTTGAGTAAAACAACAACTGCGATTACTGTTGCAGTGAAGTATGCAAGTTTGTTGGATGAGAAAACTTGTAGGTGTCAGTCTGGAAAAATATGGCAATAGTGTGGTGGTGTTACATTTCATAATGATGTAAAATGGTATACACAGCGAAAACATAATCAAAACCTCTTTTTGGTATCATGTAGACTTTAAATGGAAATTAGGGATATTGTAGTTAACCATATTAAATCAAATTGAAAAGCAGGAAGTGGTTCGAGATCGCGATTATCGCGAAATATATAATAAAATGTTCAAATCTTCACCCGAACCAGCATCTGATATCGACACACCGTTTCTCAAAAATGAATCTGTACGCGATTATCAGTTTTATTCATATAACGCAATACAACAAAAGAGTCAATAGAGAATCGAATGTCAAGTTCAGGATACAAGTAAATACTTGCTACCCGCTGAAGCATTTTTTGAAGGAGAAGGAAAACTTTTAACAACTGCTGATGTGGAATATTACCCAAATGTGCAGGATGGTTATGTTAATAACGGTAGTATAGCGTTGTTTAACGGTATTATGGCGTTGTCGAGATATATCATTGATTGCAGAGAGATCGAATATATTAAGCATGATGTCGATGTCGCCACAACCATAGTGGGCTTAGCGAGTTCTTCTGATGATTACCCAAGATCGGCTGGTCCATCAATGATGTTCGCTAAGGATATTACTAATTGCGCTGAACATGTTCAGTATGTCTTAATACGGATACCACGAGATACTGCATCTGATCCACAACCAAATTTGTTTGAACATGAAGATAGACCAGGTAATGCTTTTTATATTATACTAATTGTCCTAAACACAACCTAGAGTTGACAACACGCGTACCGAGGTTGCAAGGACCACGAAGATTGTGCTCAGGTGCGATTCCACTGTCTCATATATTTGGATTTGTAGTAATGTTAGATAGGTTAACTTTGGAGAGAAACACATAGTAGTCTTCATAAGAAAAATGATGACAATGAAGCAATCTGGCATGGTGCTGGTGTTGCTGATGATAAATTAAATATAATAAAACTTTTTTGTGGATGTTAGTAATGACTCCATCGATCACTACAGAGGAAACATTACTATCATTTATAGATACAGATGGTAAATCATCGATATCATGGTTAACAACAACGACGGATATGTTAGAAACTTCTGTTAAAGGTTCTTTTCTTTGCAGATGGCATCAAACCAGGGAGTTCCTACGCCGCAGCATATATTTTTAGTGCTACAGAAATATATGATCAACTGGGTGTTTCTGAAGTCTCGTTAAGAATAAACGGCCAAGAAGAACCATCCAATACTTAATTACGGCCAAAACCAAATAGCACGCTCGTATCATCGTTTGATGAAATGTATGCGACGTGATCTGAATGTAGATACTGGGCTGCAAATATCACAATTAGAGATTAGAAACCGATATCCAATCTATTATTTTTCGCTGGAACATCTCGATTTAACCGAACCAGTGTAACCCTTGATGTTGCTCCAGCCGCACTTATCCATAAAGACAGCAATTGTCGTCATACTCAGCAACAAATGTTACTCGAAGATGTTGGTACACGAATGAGGTTAGTTGATCAACCAGTTGAAAATATATATCACACTTATATCACTCGTATTATTATCATTAAACGCAATCAGATCATTGGTGGTCAGAAAAAAAAAACTATAACTGACAGCGCGTCAAATTAAGTTTTTCACTGATGCAACAAAAGAAAGTGTTTTGGTTACTCTCTTTACGGCTCGATCAAAAACACAATTAAATCAGGTGGTCAGTTTCTACATCTTGCAGACATTCTAGCATTGATTGCAGCTGATGCCCCCGCAGTCGCGAAAGCTACGGCGTTAAGATCATTTGTAACAGCGGCAGGAATGTCACTAAAGAAAGCAGCAGGGCAGGGGTATAACAAAGGCAGTGGTCTAAGGTTACCAGGGACTCCATATTCGTTGGATAGTGGACAAGGTCTGAGAGTACCAGTAGCAGTTTACTGCAACCGCTGTCAAATGTTGATTTAGTTGATGCTGCTAACAAATTAAGAATACAAAAGTTCAGAGGTATTTTTGTGCGAGATCAATTACCAAAGCACCCAAACAACATTAAAACCAGTATTATTAATCTCGATAACAGCACCCGACCTGGAACTCAATGGGTTACATATGCGGTTGAGCAACGTGGAATCGTTTATCTGGATTTGTATAAGTTAGGACCACCCAAGGAATGTATGCGTTATATACACCAATTAAAGAATATTCGCTGGTACTCGATGTTAGCAACAACGACCATTACCGACCCACCAAATTGCGGCCAAGAAGTAATTAATGACCTTGATGCTATATCATCGTCAACTGAAACACCCTATTAAACCGTACAAAAATATACGAGCAATCGCTTTTTAGAGAGATCTTAAAACATAATGATTTGATATATACGGGAGATCTCTCTCAAGCTTAAAAAAAAACACCGGGGAATTCTTTGGCAAACCAGGATGTAATAAAAAAGTTATCGAGGATGAAATAGCTGAAATGTTCAATCTTGAAAGTGTGGATCTAACCGATATAGCTGTATTTCAAAGCAGACGGGATAAATTAAAACGAGTAATATTTCTGTGAATGATATTACAGTGAAAAGTAATGGAGGCAACTAAAATTCCATATTGATGTTTGATTCTACTGCTAAGATTAAAAAGAAGTTCTTTCTCCATCTGTATTAGAGTGTATTAATGATCGAGTAAGAATATCTGGTGATACAATGACGTGCGAGCTCAACATGAGCTCGAAGAAAATAACCGCAGTTGGTAATGCCACATTTGACAGAGACGTGGCAACAAAAACTATGTAGACAATAATCTATTAACGCTACGAGCGGAATATAATGCTATAGACAATAAACTGATTCCACTGAAACATTTACAATAACCCCCATCATTGATGGTTTAGGATCACCATCAATCACATCGTATGTAGAATTTTTAATTGATTTAAGTAAATAACATAATGAATGTCCAACAATATCGATGCGATCAAGTGCGCGAAATACAAGCTAAACTAAAAAAATCTCATTGACGTGGATCAGGTAAAAATAAAAATAATAAAGCAGGCGATTTACCTGTGTTGACACAATCGTGTATTCGGTTTTAACTGCTATTGCTGGAACTGGAATATTGCTATCGGCGGTAACAACTACGACAATTATAGTCGTCACAATTTGTGTTTCAGCGGCAACAACATTTTCCGGTGTTCTTAATATGATTGGCACATTAATATCCATATCCATTCAGAATAAACAGCACGAGTATCTAATTAAGTTACATGTCGTAACGGCTGCATATTTTCAAACATCTTCGCTGATATCATTTAGCTTCGACGATACAATGATATCGTTAACGAGTGTTGAAAAACATATATGATACAGCGATATCAAAAAAAGAAAACATAACAATAATAATGACAACGGAATTAATGTGACATATAGGCGCGAATACAGCACACACACACACACACACACACACACACACACACACACACAAACACACACACACACAACACACATGAAGACAAAAATGATCTCAGAAACCTTAACTAACGCTGAATTGAGCGTGAACTTTGCAATGTGAATTTCGGTAAAGAAAATCGCGCTAGCAAAATTACTCGTATATCACAGCTGGCCAAATATTACATCACAACCAATCGAAAGCCAATAGCCGAAAACTTGTCTGGTGTTTGCAAGTAAAAATAATAAGAATGGAAACCCTGAATGGTACATTGTTTCTATACCATACGGTAATTATCAAATCGAACAAATCAATAATGAACTTCAACGTAGAATAAAATACATTACGGGAAAAGGATGAAAAAGATATTTATAATAGTCCACGAACCGACATTATCAGCTGCGATCGAGATAAACGCAGCAGTGTATGGTATAGATATGTATCGACATTGCTCAGAACCGTGCTAGGATGGACTGAAATTTCGCCACCATTTTATCAAACTCTACCTGAACCTAATAGGTCTGATTGTGTCACAGACAAACAATCATACCGTGAAATTAGCCCATGATAAAAACGAGACTTACTCGATATAAAAGAACGCAAATAGTGGTAATCTTGAATCCAGTTCAATTCATATACCCAACACCACCAGCAGCTATGGTACATATAATTGGAGATTTATTATTGAACAAACTTCAGAAAAAAACTACGATATTATTATTAACCGAAATGAAATTATTGGGTATTTTAGAATAATAAAACAAGAACATAAGCGACAACTTCAGCGCCTTCAAAAAGGTTCCCAAGAATCTAATCGAGATGAAATCATCACGCGAATTAAAATATTAAATCATCTTGTATCCCGGACAGGGTCAGGTAAACTAAATCCTGAAAAATGTATTTCTGATTTTGAAACACTACAACAACGAAAAGAAGAAAACACATACACACTACAATTAGAGTACATATTTATAAAGATAATTCAGACAGGAATGCATCATTCGTTTGCGACGATACGGGGTGATCAGTTAAATGAATTTGTAATTATATGCAAAGCCATTTAAAAGATTAGATTGAAATTATCTGAGGAATACGAATACAAAATAAGTAATACAATCGTAAGACAACTAAGAAAGATTATGACCATTGGAAGTTGGTCGAGTTCTGTCAGTAAAAAAATATATTTTGTTTGTCCTCGGAGCTGTCGAGGATGATACGCGATTATTTCATTTACAGTATTATACATATTCCTGTTAGAATTATCTCCCTTAACAAAAATGGGATTCAGATATATTTAAATTGATTTTTATAGATTTTCTGCTTCATGTCGAATCGAGGGGAGATACATATAAATCGTTGAAAGTCTGCTTTCATTGATTGAAATATTTTTTTCCTCACTCGTCTCAACAGACATTGATTTTATAGATCTCGCCTATGTATGCATTCATGTACAACCACATTTGGTATTTAAACTTTGAGAAATACCTTGAAGGTTACATAAATAAGTAAATTTAGGACCTGTGTCAATGTAATCAATCACAAAACCATCTGGGATGTCTCCATTATTCACTTCGCAGATGAATATTTGACAAAATAATGTTTTGTTTTTTCCAACGGTAAATCTGAGATAGCCTAAAAGGATTTCTAGACCGACTGTGTGTGACGTCACGAGATGCTTTGAAGTTCTTGATCGTGATGTGATGGTTAAAAATCTTGGTTCATTTTTATAATATCTATTTCATTTGTTTAAATCAATATGTTTGTATTAATTGTTATCTGTTGAGAATCTAGTAATATAGTCCTCTGTGATTCGTATAACTTTATCATTGAAGCTGTCAACATCGTCATTTCTTTATGATTATACTGTTTAATCTCTCTGTATCGCTTACCACCACATTGGTTGCACAGCTGTGTATTGCCTCGTACTCCAATGATATCCGCAGAGCTCGTTTCTGCAGCATTTGTTACAAGAGGTTACGGAACCTATCATTAGCCATTTACAGTGGTTCATAAATATAAAATATTTTGTTTAAATACTTGTTTTAAGTATAAAATGGATCAACATCATCTTTATTTCCTTCTATGAAAGATTACATTATATAAAAATAAATCATCTGAATATAATCATTAAATAAGTATTAAACAATAAATAAGAATTATATTTTAAAACACACACACACACACACAAAACAAGAACAAAATAAAAACAAAAAACAAATAATAATATTAAAAATAATTTACAAATTCTTACACTATATCAGTCACAGTGTTCATCAACTGCATAAGTTGTAACTTTCTGTATCTTATTTGCGGAATTAAGCTTCACACTGCACAACAAATTATGATACATACAAGACGAATACCTTAAAAAAATTTTTGTCGATTACCCCTGATGGTAATCTTTTACCTAGAAGATATTGTAATTGCGGCTCATCTTCGGCATTAAATAACGTAATGTGCAGGCTCAGTGGAAACTTATCCGTAAGGAAATCCCAGAATGAGGTTTAAAACATGTAAGGACAACTAACAGAACAATGACGTATCAAGTCGGTATAAATACTCCTTCATCTAATACAGATATCGAGCTTTTTTTGAGGAACCGCAGCCCATAGCTTAGCTACATATGTAAATACCACACTGAGGCAGGTCGTAAGTATTCATGTATGGAGTAGTATCTATCAAAATCTGCTTGATTAGACATAGAAACTCTCCATAGGCTATTTTAAAGACCAACAATTTTTGACCGTACAATTTTTTTTCCAAATTGTGTTTATCTGGAATTTCACAATGATGCAAAATAATTAGTTAAATACCCGAGCAAATCAAACGTCTTTGAGGTATAATATGAATGTCAAATTAAATCGTAGCTTGGCATGCATCCACTCAAAATCAAATGAAATAACGCAACTTTAAACATACGTTTAGTATGTCCATTGTTAGGCATCAAACGCAATCTATGGAATAACATCTACTAGTATTTGCTTCTATCACTTCCCAGGGCAATGTCTGATCTCGTTTGTGTTGGAAAATCTTGTGAACGCTTGGTAAAATAACTCAAAGTTTTATCCAATACAACAAGGTCACGTTTTGAAATTTACACCATAATTCACTTTCATAAAGCTTTGAACGACAAATTATCTTTCTAATTACATGTGCAGTAGCCAAAGGATTAAAACCATTCGGTTTAATGCCAATACCAAACAGACCGTGAACAGATTTTTTCCTATTATTGCATGCAATGAGTATTGCGTCATGCGACGTCAGCTTTGAGTTAATCCATTAACCTAGATGTTTTTGCCGAATCAGTAACCGGCAAACATGACGGGACTAGATACCATTTGGAATTGATATAATTATTGTATTGGGGACCAAAAATGATAATGTATTACTTTGTGACACTAAGCTCGAATCGACACTTATTACTGTAGTCAAATGCTATCTTTAAAAGCTTTGTAGATTGCTAGGATATATATCCAAATGTGAAATATCATCTGCTAGAGTTGGATTTTCCACAGCTAAGGAACCAATCGTTGCTCAAAATCTACTATTTTCTAACTGTATCAGCAAGTGATTTATAAATATTGTGTACATCAAGGTTGACTAAACACCACCTTGTCTCACTCCTTGACCAATTTGGGAACCAATCTGAAAATTGCCATTGACAAGAACTTTACTCTGTAAGTTTGTAAACATGTTAAAAAATATAAAAAGGGATTTTACGCGTAATTCATAACATTAATATTTAAAAAGCAATCCTTTGTGCCACACGGTATCAAATTCCTTTTTTTGTATCACGAAACGCAGTAAACCCCGTGGTAGCATGTCTACATTATATTTTACTGATAGCAACAGACCATAACTCGCTGTTGTTAAGCCTAAACATTTTTGGTAACCATGTTGTTGTGAACTGGGTATACTAGAATTTGTATATTTCAACCAAGTTACCAAACGTTTATGAGAAATCTTCTCAAAGGTTTTGTAGATAATAACAGGCAGTAAAGTAACATGTCTGTAATTTTCGAGGGAGTTCTTTGACTTTATGTTACCTTTGTACAGTGGTTTTACTATACCCTTTTGCAATCTACAGGCATGTAACATTGGTCGATCGTCCGAGTAGATATAATTTTCATACATTCGATGAGGTAGTCGCTGCCATAGATTAAATGTTCATTGCAAATTTGATCATGTCCCGACGAATTTGATTTCTGTAGACCTTTAATGATTTATCTTACTTCGTTTACACTGAAACTGGTCTGTAAAGCCTCGATATGGCTTACTCCGTCCTGTAGACCACGCTTTAATTCTCTCTCTATAAGTTAATAAATGTTTCCATCAAAACTATGGCTACGATTCAGCGTGTGAATGTCCTCATAGTATCTGCGATGGAAGCATCATCACGAACACAAACTCCATCAGTTGATACTTCTTGACAAAAATGTATAATGTTTCCTCTCTTAACAATGATCGTTTTCCAAAAAAGTCTTACATCACATTCATGTCCTTTTTCAATTTCTTCATACACATCCCCCATACATTTTTCCACAGCTAGTTTAAGAAAGTTTCTTAAGTCTCTCTTCTAAGAATTATATTGATTTACCCCTCGGTTTTCCTTCATTTTCCCAAGTATACCTAGCTTGTCTTTAAAGTTTATGCGCTTCAGTGAGTTCATTTGCCCAGGATGGTTTGGCATGATCATTGAATTTAGACTTTGGAAACGCGATGTCGCTTGGCAGCTGTATTGCATTAACAATGTGCCCGTGAAATCTATCAACATTGTCCAAAATAGTATCTATATCTAAAGTGTTTAGGCAATTGTCCTGCTCATATTGATACTTATTCACGAAATTGTCGTCTAATTTTTTCCAAGCGATGTTATTTATCTTCACAGACTGTCTGAAGTCTCTCTCAGATGTTACCGTACGAAGGGGAGTAATGATAGGAAGGTGGTCAGATATCAAGTGCTCTTGGTGATCTGAAACATTGTGTGCACTCCGTAATCTACCTAGGCACTGATCTGACAGTACAAGATAATCAATCATCGTTCTTCCCGGAGTGAATGTATAGCGGTGACCAGTTCATATTTTTAAATGGCCAGCACTCACTAGATTATTATATCGCAAGATCTCCTGAAATACCCTATCTTTGTAATCTCTGAAAGTGCCTGGTTCAGTTCCTGCATTGAAATCACCAGTAAAATACACATCCACCAGCTGTGAGTACAGATCATAAAGATTTTGAATCAACTCAATTTGCGCTTTGTAACAATATATGCCATACAATAGGGTCGGCATATATACATAAAAATATATACATTTTGCATATCGGAAAATGTCAATCATATGCCAACAACTCTGTCACTATTAATTTCATCTATAAAGTTATCAAATCTCTAGAGAGATGATTTACAAAAGATTGCAACACCTCCTTTAACACATTTTAACGTGCTATTAGAGGAAATATATTCGGCCTTAACAGTACAATTATAATCAGAACATTTAGAATCGTAAAATATAAGTATGTGCTGTAACAGTTTATGTTTAGTTATGCAAGGTACGTCAACATTATATTTATCCAGCATTGCACTAAATCTAAGATCGGATGGCATAATTCCTCTAACATTACAGCTCAGTACATTAAGATGCATTATAACGTGCAATATAGGCATATTAATACTTATGCATTGTGAAAGCAGGACTAAATTGACAAAGATAATAAAATACAATACCTGACGATAGTACATACTGGAAAATTTATGAACAACGTCACCGTCGTTATTTCTTTTATAATAATACCGTTTAAGCTCTATATATCGCTTACCACCAAATTGGAGGCACAGCTTTGCATTTTTCTAGTACTCCAACACTGCTTCGTATAAATGGTTTCGGACCTAAGCTTCCTCGTCGCATGCTCTGTGAATGACATAGTTAGAATTATTTTCTGCAGGATTTGTTACAAGGGATTAGTTAACCGATCATTAGCTATTTACAGCGGTTTATTATACAAAATACCTTTCTTTAAATAATTGTTTTAATTATATATGGATGAATTAGAAAGATTATCCGAAATCAAGCCCTTGAAAACCTATATATTTAATCTCGATATAATCTCTGTAGATGCAGCAATAAAATGTCTAGTGAGTGACAAAAGCATCTTTAATAAAATGTACGATGCTTTGACCGAATTTAAGAAGCATGGCGCATCTGAAACCTGTTCAATATTTCGAATCAGTATAGTTGTTGATGCTACCATGAATGATTCATTAGAGGCGAGAATGATAGCTCATCTCAAAGATATTAACTATTTTATCTGAGTGAAACTTATTATACTAGCGTAAAGAGGAATTCGGATTATTGGTGGTAAATATGACCCTGTCCTCAATAATAAAAAACTGTCATTGTGAGTCAAAGTTCCATACCAGGAAAATTGACCAGAATCGACAAACCGTATAACAAGCGAGAGTATCCTGTGACCGCAGTTATTTATGGAAATTATCCGACAAATGTGGTACCAAGCGTTGCGAATCTAAAACGTATGAAACTGTCAAAGTTAAATTCTGTATCCGAACGTGTAATAGAGCATTTTACAAATGCGATACGTGTAAACGATCTGACAGATCGAAGACGTGGCAACATAAACAAATGAGCTTTATCAGACAAGGATGCCGGTGCGACAATAACAGATGTGCCTAGAAAAAAAATTAACATTCTCAATAACCGCAGCAAAGATAATAGGTTAAGTATTATATAAAACGAAATATAAATCACAATTAGCTCCAATAAATATCATTGATCATAATGCGCACGCGTGGACTCACGCAGTAACAATACTTCCAAGAGATAGAATTGTGAGATACTACACGGAGAATTTGATTATTTACAAGTTAAGTGAACACGATCCTTTGTCAATGTGGTTATTTCAGAGTTTTGAAGATGAGGAGGGTAAATTTGATCAATTTGGAAGACCTAACAGTGAAATATACAGTCCATAATCCCTTCACGGCCCGATGAGAAAATTGCTCAGACATTTTTTAAAGGAAAACAAACGGTTTTACAGTCTCGTCAGTCGCAGCTCATTTCGCCATGAATGAAATCTGTGGAAACCATCACGATTTGAATTTCTATCAGATGTTCATGCCAGTTGTACAGAATAAGGACACGGAAGATTGTGAAATATCAAATATAATTCTAAAATGTTATTTCGGTTTGATATGGATGCGTGTTAATCGGGATTTTTCCTCTGATATGTAGAGAGCGCAGGGTATTTTCAATAATTGGAGATTCCACACACGAGATGACACAAGTTGCAATTAATGAGCCACTACCCGACATTGATCTAAGAGTAATCGTTCGAGTAATATTATTCGTGTTTGCTAAAGGACACCACCCGTGTTTTTATGTTTGGTTTTGTAGGCATTT
The DNA here is from genome assembly GCA_029339505.1 of Unio delphinus. Taxonomy (NCBI): domain Eukaryota; kingdom Metazoa; phylum Mollusca; class Bivalvia; order Unionida; family Unionidae; genus Unio; species Unio delphinus. Next base: position 520,992 of record JAQISU010000120.1, read on the forward strand.
ATTTGAAAAATAATGGGCACCAATAGTGTTATCACGGTATATGATTGATTCTAAAATGCTGATATCGCTGATAGTCGATGAGGCAATTATATCACATAAAACGCAGACTCAGTCTTGGTTACAACAACCTGATGATGATGATAACTTTGATAAAATTAATAACGATTATAAGGACAATTATCATGATGTCACCGAGGACTGAATTGTTAAACGATCCAAGGATATCTTTGAAATCAATGATTATGTTTACTTGAACGAATGATTCAGGTCTGGAAAAAACAACACGAGTGATCAAATTATTTCGGGAGAAGTCAGGCATGATTGTGATAATACCTAAACACAGACATGCCAGATAAATGAAGCAAAAACGTATTAATTCCTGTTGTTTTCGGTGTAAAAGTGACGCATTGACTTCCGATCGAATGGGTGGGAAAAAGATTACAAAAGTCATCATTTTAGATGAGATATGCAGAGTTTCCTTGTATATAAACGTTTTCTTGATCGGCTCTTCTTCAAACATACAGCTGTGATAATGTCTGGCGATCATGTTTAACTACCACCATTTGTCAGTTTGTCTTCATGATTGTTTCAATAATTTTGTAGCTTATTACGAAGAAATTTACACCTATTACAGAGAGATTTATCCAGAATTAAGCTAGGTAAAGAAATTGATCAGATTATCGTCAGACAAAATTCAATGTCAAATAGCAAATAAACTAATTTCAGAAACAAATATCAATTATTTTTGGGAAGCGTGCACACCAAACGATTTGATAGTGGCAAGTAAAAAGATAGCAAGAGACAAATTTCAACAGCGGTTGTTTCGATTATAGCAAGAAAAATTCCCAACCCTACAAGCGCCGGTATGTTATAGACCAACTGATACACGAAGACAAACTATTGAAGTTGATATTCCAGGAAAAAACGGAAAAGCAAACTCTCTTATTGAAATGATATTGTTGTGGTCTATATCAATATTGTCGAAGATGCATTGCGCGATGAAATATCTCCCTGTACGCTTGTGTACGCAACGACGATACACTCAAACGCAGAAGTTACTTCTTATGTTCCATGTGCTAATAATGGCTCAATTTTTATATATCCACTCACAACATCAATTATAGTTAACGCGTACTTGTTGTCTCTGTTGCAGATTACTTCTTTCACAGGCAACATCATGAATATAATAAGCTCGATCAAGTTCATTTATAGGATATTCACCTGGTTTTGATTGGTCCTGGCTATCAAGTCTGATTTCGAGTCTGGTTCTAGGGCCGCAGTAATTATATTCTGAAAGATGTTTTTTCACTGGATGTTTGGCCCATATAGTCCCTGGGCTTCTCTTTAAAAAAAAAAAAAACGACATCCGATTTTGCAGAAATAAATTTAAATTCCTTTGTAACACGCTGTGCGCACTTGCAAGTTAGCAATGATCTGTTATTTTTGGTTTTAATTGTTGTTAAGTCGTTTGTGCTAGTACGCGTCTTCCATTTCACACAATATACATCCAAAATTTATTTATATTAACATGAATGTAATTGATTTTTCGGCGACAAAAAACACGAGGACCTGTTAAACACCATGCTGCGCTACCGAATTCCATCAAATTGATTATCATAGATCCTTCTTGAAGTGGCAAGTCGCAACTGTTACTTAATCTGATTATTGAGATGGTTAAAATGGGACAGATTTTATTTATTGGCACCATATTTAGATGATCAATGACGTTAAAATGTGTTAAACGATTTACCGAGAACGCGAAATCGTTAAATGAAGATGAAGATGTTATTGAATTTATCATTGATATAAAAGAACCACCGAGTGTAGATCATATTGATGGATCTATTAATAATTTAGTCGTATATGATGATGTGATGCTGGATAACCAATCCAATCCTGCTCGGATATTCTCCAAAGGCATACATAAAAAATATATATGATTTATGTGACCCATTAGTATATACAACTTTCAAAAGTGATCAGGGTTAATGTAATACACTTGCTGTGTTTCATGGAGTTTTTGATACTCAGACACTTAACAATATTCATCGGAAATGGTGTTGGGAGATATGAATTATAATCTTTTTAGAAATGTATAAAGTCATGCTAAATCAAACCCTCATGGATATATAAGGACATATTTGCATAACCCCGGATCAAGATATTGTATCGGACTTGAAAATATTTGGTTAAATCACTAGAAGAAGAAAGAGCGCGACAACAAATATGCGTCTCGAAAGATAGAAGACTTACTTCAGTTTTTTGACATTATTTTTTCCGTTTTGGAGGAAACCTTGGCTTTATATAACATACGCCTCTAAACAGTCGTATGTTTCACCGTCTCTGCTGCTACGTGCTTAAAGGATAAACCGATCTCATTATCTCGAAATATTGTTAAATATACACATATCACCTTCGGGTATCGTGTTGTACACCAAAAAACAAAACCTGAGTATACATATTTAATAAATACAATAATTGATAACATTTCGTGACATAGACCAGTCTTAGTTTCATTCATTTCATGGCCACCATCATTATTCGTTTCCAACACAGGAACTCCGCTACAGTGTCCACTGTATTATTGATAACGACGTAACATTAACCATCTGAGAAATGGATGAACATAAAGAAGTGTACATATCTCTTTAGCAGGCCAGGAATAGTTGATTATGGCAACATTTGGGGAAAAAGAAACATTTGAGGCTATCCTTTTGTAACTGAAAATTATAGGCATTTTTATGGAAGTTATGTAACTGTCCATATTGAAGGTTGAAAGGTTCTTAAATAATATTAGCACCGAACTCTTTGGTAAGGTATTTAAATCAAACGTTTTTGACTTATAACGATTTAGTAAGGGTCGTGGCTCACATTGTTACGAGCTGGGAAACAATAAATGTGATCTTACAGGGACGTACAAATTATGCAGACGGTACACACTAGGCACGTTAAATACATCTTGGAACTTAAAAATTATTAACGAAAAGAGACCATTGAATAATCGAAGTGATTTATATTTTAGGTCTAAGTCGGTACAACGCTATAGATATTACTTGCGTTAATACAACTTCGATATATATTGCAAATAAATAAGATGGTAATAATACAACGGAAAACGGTATGTATTTACCGAAAAGGTCAGAAAATACCTACGACACAATGAACACTGGAAATAGCAAAGTGTCTGCCAGACAAGTGCGGTTGTCATGATTTATGTATATTTTGTTGGTGCCACATTGACTACAACAAGATTTCGTATTAATGTTGCATTACCAATTTCAATTATGATGGAAAGCATTACAGCTGGTGTCAATCTGTAGATACATGGCAATATGGTGATAATCATTACACAAAAATGTCAAAAGAAGCAGCAGAGAGGGTGAATCAGACAACTTTTTTTTTGGTTATTTTTTATTATACCCTTAAAACGGTTCGAATAGACCCTTCTCGCGAAAAAATAAGTGTCCGACCCTTATGATTGTTCGCGTTTTCGTTGATGAATCATAAAATGTCGCAACGTCGTTGTCACTCACCCTCTCTGCTGCTAAGGTTTACGGTGATTTTAACCGAATATTTTATCAAGTCCTTACTACGACGAAAATCCCCTTAGGATGAAAGTCTTTACGACGAAAATCCTTTCAGGATGAAAGTCCTTAGGACTTTACAAATAGACCAATTTGTAAAACCTCCTCTTGTAAATCAATCAGATTATTAGACTGGTCAGTGAGTTTTAAATTAATTCTGGTTAATGAATTATTTTGACATCGCATATAGACTGGATTCACCGGGGACTCAATTATTAAAAACCCTGGAGGAGCTATTGGTGCAAATGAATACAAAATATATCCTTGCTGAGCTTGATTTGATCGTTCTAAATTTATTTGATAGCTTCCTTCGATCACATCACATACTAAATTGAGCGCAATCACCGTTAAAATATTCACATTGAACGGAGCAATATGCCTGCCACCACCATCTGGGTCATTATTATGTTTGAGGATTTTTATTTCCGGTGATGCTGTTTTTTCCCACGTATCATAAATTATTTTGAAACCGACATCGATGGCATCACTGAGAGATGTTTGTAGTTCTAAGATATTATATCCTGGTAGTTTGAATGTGGGGATATCTTTGACGCGTATATTATACTTCGTTGCAAATGTTGTTCTCGTTTGGGGGTTATTGTGATCTAATATATCCTGAATAATTTTTAGGTTAAATGTTTCCATGTCATTGATGATTTTGTTACATGTTTCTACAACGCTGATAAATTCATCTCGAGTGAGAGTACCGGATTTAAGGGATATTAACAACAATGAAAAATCTTTATTCATTGCTGTGAAATTGTCAATGATTTTAAGTTCGTTAACAAAAAAATGATGATGCTCCTTTATTTCCTCCTCTTCTGCAATTGGTCGATATACTAAACTAAAAAACTCTGTAGTAAATCTATGATCTTTATAACTCTTTATTGGATTATCAGGTTTTGTCCTGTCTGTGACATAATCAGTTTTTTTGGGTTCTGGTAAATCAACGGTTTTTCCCCCGGGTGGGATTTCAGGCCATCCCAGTACGGTTCTAATAGAACTCTGATAGATATCTACGACGTAACCCTCTGTGCTTATTTCAATGGCAGATGATAGTGTTGGCTCATGAACCGTTATAGCTATTTTTGATTCTTTTCCAGTAATCGATTTTATTATACGCGCGAATTCATTATTGATTTGTTCGATTTGGTATGATCCGGTTGGTATGGAAACAACATTCCAGTCTGGGGTACCGTCGGGTTTATTCTTATTTGCAAATACCAGTGAATTATTGGGTTGTTGACCACCAAATGATTTTGACCTAATATTTGGCCAACTGTGGTATACTCGTAATTTTGCTAGCGCTATCTCCTTCACTGGGACCGGAGAGGGGAAATTCACACTGAATTCTGGATTCGTTGAGGTTATTGAGATCATGCTGGTTTGTACTGGGTTTGTGTTCTCCACTATTTGTTGAAGTAATTCCATCTGTGTTGTCATTGTTATTATACTCATGATGTATTTCTAATTTTGACATCGCAGAATTATATATATCTACCATCGCTGAAAACTCACTCTCTGATATAATTGTATCATCGAGCGATGACGATATCAATGAGGATAATTGCGAGTATGCAGTGGACACAACATGAAATTGAATTATGTAGTCTTGTAGTTTCCGTTGGCTGCATGAGGATATTTTTTTTGTGATTATTGAAATTATTCCAGCGATTGTTGTTGCCGCAGAAATGCAAATTGGAACAGCTATCGGAGCCATCATTGTCACTGAAGACAGTATAATACCAGCTCCGGTGATTACACCACTCACAGCGTACACAGTAACATCAATTGCGGTAATTCTCCTGCGATATTTTTTAATTTTCATTGCATACTCCTCAGACAGGGTTTTGAGTCTAGTTTGATATTCTCTGACCTGATCATAGCGATATTGCGATGATGAAATCATTTTTTATTTTAACAACGCTAGCGTTTTCAATTACGATTTACTTAAATCCGCTACGAATTCCACATACCATGATACCGAATTTCCAGCCAAAGTTGGATCAGTAGCTGTTATAGTGAACTTTTCAGTTGTATCCTTGTCGATGATCGTTGAAATCGTATTGTTGACCCCGGATGAACTCGACGATGATATATTAAATTGAGCCGTTGTCACCAGTGTTAATCGATAAATACCCTTGACGGTTGCAGTGATATCTAATTTGTTGTTTGTAGGTGTCCACGCAAATGATCCGTGTTGGATTGTATATACTATGTTGTTGGTTTTCTCATGAGGAATTTTTGTTTTTTCAATGATTGTTATCATCCTCGAAAAATCACCTTTGACGGCTTCGATGAAGTTTTTCGTCTCATCGATGGATTTTTTAATATCAGGGAGTTTTATTTCAATTTTATCTAACGGGGTTCCAATAAATTTATCAATGATATTTCTACGAAAAGCATTATAACCTCGTATATGATCATCCAGCTCACGGCTGTGGGTGGTAATCCTGTTGTCGTTGTAGGCAATCATGCGGTTGTTGGTGATAATCATCTTGTTGTGGGTGGCAATCGTGTCTGTGATCGTAGACACAAGTGCGCCTGGTTTAAGTCGTCCGTCATTGGAATACAGCGCAATAGAGTTTTCAGCGGCGTCGCGCTGCCGTATCAAAATATCATCCAGAGAAATATTACTGGTTTTCAATTTACCCTGATCGGAAAATAACGCAACGGTGTTCTCGATTGCGTTTTGTTGTTTAACTAAAATATCATCCAGAGAAATATTACTAGATTTCAATTTACCCTGTTTGTCTTGAAATACAACTATTTCGTTCGGGTCAACATTTACTAAATTCAACGTCTCAGCGATTTCATCTTTAATTTTTGTTTTATATCCTTGATAGAATCAGGAGTTGCAGTGTCATCGGGTTTGGGTTTCAGAGGTCTTCCCCAAATATCAATCATGATATTTTATATATCTCTCTCTAAAAAGCGATTGCTGGTGTAGTCATTTACGACAATGTGTGGTGGTTTTCTAGATGCTGAAATAGCGTCAAGGACATTTAATACTTCACTGCCGCATATTGGTGGGTCATTGATTTGTTGTGTTGGTAGCGTAGAATACCAAGTCTTCATTGGAAATTATTTTATGTAACGCATAAACTCTTTTGGTGGGGCTAATCCATATGAATCAAAATAGACAATCCCACGTGGATCAATAGCGTATGCAACCCAGTGAGTTCCAGGTCCGGTGCTGTTATCGAGATTAATAATACCTGTTTCAGTTTTGTTTGGTTGATGTGGTAATTGATCTTTCATAAAAACACCTCTGAAATTTTTAATCACTAGTTTTTTAGCAGCATCCATTAAATCAAAATTGGACATTGGAACCATCGAAGATTTGGGAACCATAGGTTCCTCAATTAATAAACCGTTCCTGGTAGTCTCAGGCCTGATCCGTGAACGGATCTCCCGCTGTACCATGAATACGGGGTTCCTGGTAGTCTTAGACCCTTTCCGCTGTACCACGAATACGGGGTTCCTGGTAGTCTTAGACCCAATCCGTGAACGGATCGTCCCTTTTTTTATATCCTTTCCCAGTTGCTTTCTTTAAAGCCATTCCTGCTGCAGTACCAACGGCTCCTAACGCCGCTGCTTTAGCCACTGCTGGGGCTGCTGCTGCAATCAATGCTGGTATTGCAGCTAACAACGGGAATATACCGCCTGTTTTAATCATATTTTTGATAGCAGCCGCAGAAAGAGTAATCTGAACACCTTTTTTGGCTGCAAGTGCATCATTGAAATGTTTTATTTGACGAGTTGTCAGCGATAGTTTATTTGCACCACCAGTCATTTGATTAGGTTTCAACGTGATTGTGGTTCCACATTTTTTAGCCGATTCTGATAGCAATTTTTTTATTTGACCAGGAGTTAACGCAACACTAATAACACTATATGACATTATACATAATAGATTGATTCTAAATCGTTTACATGTTTTCCACTGGGGCATCTACCACTCTCATTCGTCCACCAACACCTTCAAGTAACATTGATTTATCACTGAGAATGACAGCAACCGCTCTATAATTCGGGATAAGGATAAGAAGTACCCCACCAACTGGTGGACCAGTCGGACGGGTTACACGGGCTCTAAAGTGTATATCAACGACAGATTGTCTCATCAAATCAAGATGTTCCAATGAAAAGTAATAAATCGGATAGAGGCTTTTAAAATCCAATTGTGATATTTGCAAACCGGTATCCACATTTTGATCACGTGCCATAAATGACAACAGGTTATGATAGACACGTGCAATATGATTCTGACCGTAATCAAGTTGTATATCCTCGGATGGTTCCTGCTGTCCGTTTATTCTCAGCGAGACTTCATTAACACCTAACTGATCAAATATCATATGACTTCGTTCTTGATTACCAACTCGCGCAGCATTCTGTAACGCAATAAATATATGACGTGGAGCTGAAACCCCTTGTTTTGATGCCAGGTGCCATGTGAATGTACCATCAACATTACCCAGTTTAATATCCGTAGTCACTGATAACCAACTCAACAATGATTTCCCCCCCCCCCCCTGATCCATAAATGATAGTAGTCGCTGTTCTTCTGTGATTGATGGAGTTAACACTGGCATCCATAATGATAGTTTTGTTAAAATAACTTTACCGTCAGCAACCCCAGCATTACGCCAGATTGCATCATCATCAGTACCCCTTCGTACAAGTGCTACTGTATGCTTCGCTCCATAAATAACTTTTCGGACGTTTCTACAGAATCCGAAAATATGATGCAGTGGAATCGCACATGAAAATCGTCGACGCTGCCCATGCAACATTGCTACGCGTGTTGCAAATCCTAAATTGAGATTACCATTAACGCCTCCGAGAATATCAAATGCAGCTCCGGGTCTAGTTCGACGTTCTGGATTAGCTGCTTCTTGTTGATTGGCTTCTGCAGTACCCTGTGCTGTTAACACTTTAATGAATTGAAGGTGATCAGCGTTATCAGAGGTATCCTTTGCAAACATCATAGATGGACCCGCTGATCTTGAATAATCATCAGAATATCTCGCTAACCCTATGATTGTTGTGGCCACATCAACTTCACGGTCAATGGATTCAATTTCTTTTCCATCAATGAGATATCTAGCGCTTTCAAATAACGCCATTATGCCGTTATTAACAAAACCAACTCGGACATTTGCGTTATTGTCATATGGGGTATCAGCTGCAGCATTTGTTACAAGTTCTCCTTCTACTTCAATAAATGCCTCACACGGTAGAAAATATTTACTGGTATCATGAACTTGAAGTTCAATTCGCGATCGGAGATCTGGTTGTACTGCGTGATAAGAATAAAATTGAAAATCGCGTACAGAATCATTCTTGCCAACTGGGGCATCCATATCAAATGCTGGATCAGGTGACCTTTTGAACATTTTATTCTATTGATCAGAGTCTAAATCGTGATTTCATCGTAAAAAACGCTAGCGTGAAAATCCGTAGGATTTCATCGACGTAGTTTTTTAAAGCCACTTCCCGCTATCATATTTGCAATATTGCTTTGGTCCCCTTGATTTACCATCGACGCTAGTTTTTCATCTACTGCGTTATTTATTATTTTACTAACACTTGCAGGCATTTCTGCTGTAGACGGTAACGGTTTCTTTTTTCACCTCACTAATGATGTTATTTTATCCTTCGCAGTTGAAAACGCTTTCTCGGCAAGATCTCCAACAGCACCAATACCCTTATCACGAATAACATCAATGGCTTTCATTGATAATTGTTTAGCTAACGGCATCACTTTTGGGGCCATTCTTGAAAAGAATCCTAAAATGGTATTGCCGAGGCCATCTCCATAGTATGCTTTATAAACTGGAAACCGTGAATTAACTACATAGACGAGGGTTGGTTTATCATGATTGTAATGGATGATCATTATTATAAAAACAATAGTGTTTTCAATTGTTATTTAATCACTATGATACCCATTTGCTAACTCGTCAATGAAATCTCGATATGTTTTGATATCCATGATACCGCCGGCAAATAACCGTCTACAGATATCAGCTGCTTCATTAATTATTTCTGGAGAGTTATTTCCAGCTCGGAATCCTCCTACAAGAACATCTAATCGTGATATATCATTGATAACACTATCAGGACAAGTGTTTCCAATTCTTGGATTTTGCAGTCCACTTCCGCTATAACCAGCTGCTTCATCTAGTTTTTCTAAATTCGTTTCTTGTAAATAATCATCATTAGGGTCTTCTTGTTTTTTTTGTCTCCGTGTTGGTGTTTGACGTCGTTCTTCTAAATCATCATCATCATCAGGTGGTAGTTGTTGTTTTTTTGTCTTCTTGTTTGTCTACGTGTTGGTGTTTGAAGTTTTAGTTCTTGCCGTTCTTCTATTTCTCGTTGTCGCTCTTCTATTTGTTCTCTTTTATAATTACTAATTCCCTTTTTAAATTCCTTGTATCCTATCTCATCCTTATTCAAACGACCAATCCCTTTATTTAGTTTATACAAATAATCGAACCAATCATTACTTGATATTCTATCATTTTTATACTCGTCCTTTAAAAAATCTTTTTTTGAATTATAGCTTTGAGCAGCAAAATTACCAAAGGCTTGATAATCCTTTTGGTTGAATAACTTAGGTTTTTTTATTACTATTTTAGCATCATCAGTAAATTTATTCAACAGATAAACAGTCGTTTTTTTCGGATCAGTTTTTTCAGTTTGTTCAGTTTTTGTTGCTAGTTTTTAAAGTACAGAAATAAGACCCTCTTCCTTTCTTTTACCGTCAGGATCATCTCCCAGTAAAGCACGCTCTACCCCCTTCGTTGCTGTGGTTACTGGTTTAAACAATTCTTCAGACCCCAGAGCAAAATCAGTTTGTAAACTCTGTCGTTGTTGCAGTTTATTTCTTACAGAGTCACGAATTGGTATAAATCTCCTGATTGCATCCAGTCGTTCACGAGCCAATCGGGTTGTTAATGCTTCATTGACCATTATTTGAAATCAGAAACCATTTTTCAATTGTAAAACAATTTTTCCCATCGATGATTCCATCCTTAACGGTCAAATTTTTTATTGCTGTGTAATATTTTTATTTTTTATTCATTGATTTTGCCTGTTTTTGACAGTTTTGGTGCCATTTTGGTGGTTTTCAGTTGAAAATCTCAAAGAGATTTTACAGTCAAGTAGTCGATTTTACATGGAATTTTCCATAAGGAAAAGCTGTTAAAACTCATTTTTGATGATTTTTAGCCATTTTTCATCAATTTTTGCCTGTTTTCAGTGATGTTTGGTCATTTTTCATCGATTTTCATCAAAAAACCTCGTAGGGTCAAGTAGTCGATTTTGCATTGGATTTTCCATAGGGAAAAGTTCTTAAAAGAACTTTCAAAGCTGTTAGGATTCTATTTTATTTTCGCAGTGTGAAATATTTTCACTGATTCAATCAAAAAATGACAAAAAAAATGAAAATCTCAAGGCGATTTTACTGTCTGACAAAATCTTTTAAGGGTCGGTCAATCAAAATAGTTCATTTTCTTGAATTAACGCTCGTAAGTTTCTAATTTTAGAATCAACTTCCTTTTTCAATTCATATTCGTTACCCAATTCTTTTCGTATTCCTTCCACGATAGTATATAACGGAACAAACACACCTACTTCACTGGAAAATGCAAGAGAGTCTCGAATAGAATTTTGAACTTTTTTGATGAGTGCATATTTCTTTGGTAACATATACTTGTTAGTGCTAACTCCGTATTCTATATCCTGAAAATCCGACTTGATTTGATAAGGATTTAACCCATCTGACAATTTAATATCCTGATTTTTCAATTTTGCAATTTCAACTATGATGCTATTCATATTTTCAGAATTCATATATGATAATACATATTTCTAATTCATTTTTCAAAAATAAATGAGCCGTTAATATTTTCAAAATTCAGTCTGTATATATAAATATCTTTTTTAAAATTAATTCTGTATATATAAATATCTTTTTTAAAATTAATTCTGTATATATAAATATCTTTTTTAAAATTAATTCTGTATATATAAATATCTTTTTTAAAAATTCAGTCTGTATATATAAATATATTTTTTAAAATTAATTCTGTATATATAATATATTTTTTAAAATAATTCTGTATATATAAATATCTTTTTTAAAAATTCAGTCTGTATATATAAATATAAATGCAGACAAAAATAAATAACAACCATGATGAGCGGTTATCAGTCATTTGACCCCCTTGATATAGGCCGCTGTGGTTCTATTTGCATTCATTGGGTCCCTTATTAGGCCTTTGTGTCTTTCATAGGGTTCCTTTGTTAGAGCATTTTTCTGTTTCTGTTTTATATCAGAATGTTTTTTTTTGTTTTTGCTCTTTGAGATATGACCCTATGACCGTTTCTTTTAGCCGATAATTCATTCTGGGGTTACCCAATGTGCATCCACGAACCTTTTTTGGGCCGGTAATTCATTTTGAACACCATACGGGGCTACCCAAATGTGATGGAGAGCTAATTACATCCATGGATGTTATTTATTTTAGGGCATTGTATGTGTTTACATTCAACATGCAACCCATGAAATCAAATTCATGGTTGCGTAAGTTGTCAAAAACCGACAACCCACGCTACCGTAAATTTGATAGCATGGGTTTGCATGTTATGTGAATGCACACAGAGGGGTTGCCCTCCCTCCCCTCAATTAAATAGAAAAAAAAAACATCCACCGTTTCACCATCAGACAATTTGTCTGCTATGGGGCGCGAACATGTGACGAATAATTGTCTGGGTTTAGAAGCCAAACACGATACCGTTAGACCACTGTTCACGTCCATAAAGAATAACGTTTTTTAACATATATATGTTGTAAATATTCATATAGTATATAAGGGGACTTAATACAGCAATCCGCAAGGTGTGCTTTTTTATTTTCTTGAATTACTTATTAATGGTGTTTCACAGTATTTAAATGAGACAGCATATTTGACTTAAACACTAAAACAAAGAATATAATTGTTTGAAAACATTTCTTTTCTTACAAAACAATGCCCAGCCGCTGAATCGCAATAACCCATAAAACAAGTTAACACAATCTAAGGGAGAAAGTATATAAGGTAACTTAATACAGCAGTCCACAGGGTGTTATTTTATTTTCTTAAATTACTTATTAATGGTGTTTCACGGTATTTAAAGGAGACAGAATATTTGACTTAAACACTAAAAAAAAAAGAAAATATTTCTTTTCTTATAAAACAATATCCAGACGCTGAATCACATCTAAGGGATATAACTCCCTTGGTTATATCCATTGGTTATATTTAAGAGTTGTCTCCCTTGGTGTTATAGACATACGAAAATCGAATTTTTTGTCCTGTCTCTTTTGAAATGGCCTGTAGATTTGGTAAAGAATTATTCTGAGAATCGGAATCAATATGATCAATAACATAACCATCCTTGATCAATCCATTAAACACCTCGAAGACGAATCTGTGACAGAGATATTTTTTCTTCCCAGCACTAAACATCAAATACCCTCGATTAGTCACAAATCCAACTGGATTCTTCAATCTGCGGTTTCTGATAATACCATCACGGGATGCTTCATAATTAACAAGCACGGGTGCAGTCTGAATTCTTGGTTCATTTGTATAATAACACTATTTTTCTAATTCATTGTTTGGTTTAATTATAAGTCTCTGTATATAATCTTGAGGAGTCTTTATGATTTTGTCATCGTTGGGGTCAATGACAGTATTTTTTATTCTTTTATCATAATAGCGTTTTAGTTCCCTGTATCGTTTGCCGCCACACCTAAGACATCATTGCGATTTTCCCCTGACCCCAACCCCACATCCAATACAGGGTAACGGACCAAGGCTTCCACGACGAAAGCTTTGCATATGATACCAACAGAATTCATTTCTGCATGATTTGTTACACGGTGTCACTGATCCAATCATAAGCCATTTGCAATGATTCATTATACTTAAATCTTTCATTTAAATGCTTGTTTTAATTATAGTATGGAGGAGTTCGAGAGATTATCGAAAATTAAGCCCTGGAAAAGTGTTCAATTCAATCTTGATAGAGTTTCTGATACACCAAAGAATAAAATTCTTGATAGAACCTTGATTAGTAAAATCAGAGACTGTTTTAATGAATTCAAGCGTGATGGGGCAGCTCATTGTTGGTCAACATTTCGAATTGATGGTGTTGTTGACGCTACCATGAATGATGAAAAAGCAGCAGTGATAATCTCAAATGTTGGGGAAGAAAGAAATTTTTTTCGAATAAAATTCCTTATCCGTGATAATGGAAAATGGATCATTAGGGACAAATACGAGCCTATTCTTAAGGACAAAAAAACTGTCACTGTGACTCAGGATTCAAAACCAGGAATTTTGACTGGACTTGATAAACCCTACTACGAAAAATCTTATCCTGTCACAGTAGTTGTTTACGGGATATATCCACTCAATGACAAACCTGATATTGCAAAACTAGCACCCATGAAATATTCGACAGGGCTCAATTGTGTAGCAACACGAATAATAGAACACTTCTCAAATGCGTCCCGGGGAAATAAACTAACTGATCTAAGACGAAAAAAAATAACCGAGTGGGAGTTCACGGTAAAAGAGCATGGGGCAACAATCCAGGATATAACTAAATTAGAAAAATCATTAAGATTTCCAATATCGGTAAGGACAATCACCGGAGAAGTATTATACGAATCGAAATATAAATCACAGGGAGCTCCCATTGAAATTATTGATCATAACGCACACGCGTGGTCATCTGCAGTAACAATATTCCCACGGGATAGAACCGTAAAATATCTATCCCAAACCGAAGAGTTTTTTTTCAGAGCAGAAATTATTTGATGCTATTTACCATTTGAGTAAAAACGATCCTGTGTCAGTGTGGCTATTTCATAGTACTTCAGACGAAGAATGTAGATTTGATCAGTTTGTAAGGCCCAACGGAGAATTATACCGTACTGAAGAGCTGCATAATCAAATGAAACAACTAGCTAGTGAGTTTTCTCTGGAGGAAGACAACGATCAATTATTAGCAAACTGTTTTACAGTACCATCCATTGCAGCACATTTTGCTAGAAAGAAAAACGCGTGGAAACCAGCCCGAAGTGAGTTCTTATCAGATGTCAAATTGTCCTGTCTTGAATACAGCCATGGAGGATTATGGAACACAAAATACACCGCTGATACCGTTATTTCAGTTGATATGATTGCGTGTTATCCAGGAAGTTTTCTTGAGTATGGAGAGTGTGAGAAATATTTCAAACGATTTGGACACCCTACACACGAAATGACCCGTGTTGCTATTAATGGACCACTGCCACATTTCGATTTAACCGGATTCGCTTGTGTAGTATCATTTGAAATGGCTGAAGGACTTCATCCGTGTAGTTATCTTTGGATTGGTAAACACATGTCTGAAAAACACTGGATGCCAATAGTGTTATTACGGTATATGCTTGATTGTAAGATGTTAAAATCATTAATTGTCAGTGAAGCAATTATATCCTATCGAGCACAGAAATCAGTCTGGTTACCACAACCTGATCTAGAAAAAATAATTAGCGAAGAGCGAAAACTGTTTCCTGATTTTAATGAACAACAAATCATGGATTGGTCCCAACAGTTATTTGAAATCAGAAACAATGAAGCAAAAGACCTTGGACGAAGAATAATCGGTAAATTTACCCAAGTTGGCAAAGATGATAATACGAGATATTCTTCACGATTGATTATAGACAATGCTGAATACGATTTTGTAATCACGGATTTAACGAATAGGGGCCTATATGTCAATCGTAAGGACGCATTTATGTCCGATGGAACCAAATTGGGTACAATTGTTACTTACACTGATGGATACAATCCGCAGTACACACATTTGAGAGCTTCTATGCTTGGTTATGCTTCTATTAATTTATTTTCAATGATCAATAGATTTCCTACCACCGCAGTTAGAGTTGCTACTGACTCATTTTACATAAATAGCAAAATGGCTGATTTTAAGGCTACTGGCAACGAGAATTGGGGGTCATGGAGAATTAAGAAAGAAATGCTTCATGATTATATTCCATCAGCAGATGTTACCATTGAAAATAATTACTTAGAAAGCAATCAGTGTTCAGAATTTTCTAGTGCACCACCGATTTCTGATCCAATCTGTAGATACAAAACAGTTTATTTAAACGGCTGTGGTGGGTCAGGAAAAACAACCCGGGCAATTGAGTTATTTCGTGTTTCCAATCCAAACATGATTGTGCTAACACCGACTCACAGACTTGCAAGAGAAATGATACAGAGAGGGGTAAATGCCTGCACTTATCATAGTTTCTTTAGATGGAAGGGAGATAAATGGACTCCTGAGCGCATGGGAGAGAAATTTATTCCTGAAATTATCATTTGGGATGAAATAGACACAGTGTCCGAAGATGTCTTAAAAATATTTCTTGAGTGGTTGTTATTGAAGAATACAAAAGTCGTCATGTGCGGTGATCACGGCCAACCACCACCATTTGTCGGTGCATCTCCCCATGAATGGCTAAAGGGTTTTGTAGACTATTATGAAGAAATTGATACCGATCATAGATCACTTGATAATGAATTAAAAGAATTTAAGAAACTAATTCGATTACAACCGGATAAAATCCAGTGTGAAATAGCACGTGAAATAATTTCAGAAACTCCCATGAATGAGTTTTGGGAAGCGTGGAGACCAAATGATTTAATCATTGCAAGTAGAAAAATAGTCAGGGACACACTTCAGATGAAGTTATTTGAATTGCATAAACAAAAATTTTCAACACTTCCAGTGCCCCTCTGTTATAGGCCATCGGATACACGAAAACAGAACATCGAAGTTGATATTCCAGGCCTGACAGAGTCAGGGCGTGAAAAGAAGATTCTCGTATTAAATGATATTGTGCTGGTTGATATCAATGTCGTTGAAGATGCATTGCGTGCTAATAAATCCCCGTGGACGCTAGGTTATGCAGCAACAATACACTCTTCACAGGGATTGACTGTATCGGATACAATTGTTTGGATGGTAGATAATCGCATAGAATGGTCGAATTTAGTCTATCTCGCAGTGTCTAGAGTACGAAAAATAAATCAACTTCGAAGAATTGTCGTTGGCGAAGCCAGTGGCGATGATGAAATCATTGGCGATGATAATGATATTATTGATAAAAAACTCTCCGGTTACAAACAACAAGACAAAAAAAAACAACGAGAATTTGATATTGATGCTGAATTAAAAATCACTTTGAAGCAACAACAAAATAATCACTGCGCAAGTTGCAATTGTATAATGCGTTGGCAGTATTCGGATAAGGATCCTCGCCAATTCACCGTTGACAGAAAAAATAACAATCTCGGTCATGTCAGAAATAATGTGATGTTGACTTGTCTTGAGTGCAATAGACGCAAGGGTGCTAGTTAAGCCCATGCGGTGGTAATTGAGTATCCTCAGGTATCACTTGTAATTGTTGTCTAGTAAAACTCCGTTGAGGGGCAGTTGAATCCAGTTTATAGATTGGAGGTCTACCCGTAGATCGTGTTATACTAGATATCTTGTGTGCAGTAACACTCCAAATAGGATCAGTAGCCCTTTTTGTGCCACCCTCAAGCTCTCCTGGTTCGTATAAGTACCTCACAATGACATTACTACCAAGAATTGGTTGGGAAACGCTAAAATCCTTTTGAATTTCCATTTCAGGTATGGACTTCTTTTTAATCGCATTGATAGGTTTCATGTTGATGGTTCTAGTAATCTCGTTATTCAGTGCAGTAATCACAGCTGGTAACCTTTTAACCCATTCACGAGATCTTTTTTCTTGGATGAATTCTTTTGCGTATTGATATCCAAATAACCGCTCAGCAAGGGTTTTATTAAACCGTTCTACAATTGCCTGATCACGATGTAGCGCAGTATGTCCTCGTCTGATAGTGACTTTATGATTTTTCATTATTGATAACACTGCACCCTGAAATTCCTTGCCAGGATCAATTTGTAATAGTGCAGAGGACTCCTTCGATAAATCCTTTCAAATGCAGAAGCCACTTCAGTGGCTGATTTTGTTTTTAACGGTTCTGCTTCTTTGTATCGACTTGCAATATCAACTACGGTTAATGCGTATTTGTAACCACGATCATGTGGCAGAAATAATAGATCAGCCTGATCAACTTCATTGGGTCCGGTCACATCAAAATGCGAGAATTGAATTTGTTTAGGCGGTGGTAGATAAATTTGCCATAGTGCCTGTTTGGATAACCAATGAGCCGCAGTGGTTTTTTTCACTTTTGCAGCGCTAGCGAGTTTATGGATTGCTGATTTACCCCTCCAGTATCCTCTTGGGGAATAATAAATAGATTCCATGTTGTTATTAATTACCAGCACCTAACATCAATTTACTTTTCATAGCCGATTTTATCAAAAAGGAAGCCAATTTTTCTTTGAAAGATTTATCAGAAATAGCATTTAACGCATGAATTAATTTCACATCTGCTAGATGCCTGTGCTGCAGATTACTGCTTTTATAAGATACATCATGAAGGTGACAGGCCTTATCAATAGCGTTTATTGGTTCCTCACCGGGTCGGGGCTGATTTTGATCATTGAGTCTGATATCAAGTCTTGTTCCCGGTCCACAGTAGCTATATCCTGGAAGGTGCTTTTCTCCAGGGTATTTTGCCCATGGGGTTCCAGGGAGTCTAGTTAGCTTGGCTGCGATATCACCTCCTCGTTTTTTTTTAAAGGTTCCTTGAGTTCCTTGGGTTTAGAAACAAATCTAAATTTCTTTGTACTACATTGTACGCATTTACCAGAAAGCGCTGATCGGTTATTTTTAGTTGTAATCGTCGTCAAGTCATCTGTGCCAGTACGTTTTTTACACTTCACACAATATAGATCCATAATTTATATATAACGGCATGAATATAATTGATTATTCAGCTACCCGACGACGGGAACCTATTAAACATCATGAAATGTTGCCGAATTCAATTAGAATGATTATAATCGGACCATCTGGAAACGGAAAGACACAACTGCTACTTAATTTGATAACGAGATGGATGAAATGGAACAAATTGTATTTAATAGCCCCGAGTGTAGACGATCAGCGATGCTATGAAGTGCTAAAAGATTTTAACGAGAAAGCAAAAGAATTTCAAATCGATGAAGATTTTATTGAGTTTATTACTGATATAGAGGAAGCCCCGAGCATTGATGCTATTGATGGAAGTATTAACAATTTAGTGGTATACGATGATATCATGTTAGATAATCAAAAAAATCCTGCTAGAATATTTTCCCGAGGCAGGCATAAAAACACTGATGTGATATATGTCACTCAACGATACACTCAGATACCAAAAGTGATCAGAGATAACTGCAATGTGTTGTGTGTATTTAACGGCGTTGATACTCATACGCTACGAAATATTCATCAGACCTGGTGCAGCGGTGATATGAATCATAATCAATTTAGAAATTTCTTTAGTCACGCTCAGTCAAAACCACACGGATTTGTGACAATAAATTTAGCAGACCCTAGGACACGATATCGTATCGGACTTGATAAAATATTCGGTTAAAATCACCGTAAACCTTAGCAGCAGAGAGGGTGAGTGACAACATCATTGTGACATTTATGATTCATCAACGAAAACGCGAACAATCATAAGGGTCGGACACTTATTTTTTCGCGAGAAGGGTCTATTCGTACCGTTTTAAGGGTATAATAAAAAATAACCAAAAAAAAAGTTGTCTGATTCACCCTCTCTGCTGCTAAAGAGTAACTCGTCTTGACACAAATCGACGTAGCCTGCAGAAAAACGACGAAGACATACTCGATTACCGATGCCATATCTATTTGGATGGATACATGGGCTATTTTTGTGCACCTATTCTTCTTTATAAACACTTGGTATGATCCATAATTTGGGATATATTGAGAGATAAACATGTGACACTAAATGGGAATATAGTACAATAAAGCAGCTACAAAAAAGTTAAATAACAGACTTAAAATCCCATAACATATATATATATATATGAATCTGTATGTGTTATTGTAAATGCATGTTTTATTATATTTATTAGACCACCAAACTTTTCTCTCTCAAACATACAAAACATCGAACAAAATAATTTTGAAAAGATTGTCATTGTAAAAGTCTATCCTTTCCAAAATGTACGCGTAATTTAACATGGTCAATCATAAGCAGTGGTTGTTTACACTTGTTCTTAGACAAACATTTATTTCGCTAGTCAGAATCTCTGAAATAAGCTTCATAAACGTTCCCTTTTGAAGAATGCCAATTTCACACGAATTTGATATTCATCCGTCTCTTTCGAAAAACCCATTTCATTGAATCGGAACTCTGGCTGCTTTTAAGTTTTAACACATACATGTAAGAAATTAAAAACAACGGTCGAAATGGCACATCCCGAATCCTGCCTTGATCTAATTGTAATAAAATCCTTAAGGTCAAACATTCAACTTTAAGGTTAACAGCTTCTTTGAATTCGATATTTCGTATAGCCTCTATTGTAAAAGATACGTCTGATGTGTTCATTTCGGAATATGGAATCTGCACTCAAAATATTTATTACATGTTTTTAGGTGACCCTTTAACATGGAAACCAATTAACCTACTCATACAATATGATTCCGCTAATTTGATGCAATTGAACTAAATTTGACTGAAGAAATAATGACCATATCATTAGCAAACCAATTTCTAATTTAGCTTGGACCAAATCAGAATGTGGATGTTGGGCCGTTTCCAGACGCAACTTGGGCTCATTCAGATAATGCTGCAATGTATAGATCCCGAAGATAAATGAAATGAATTCTCTTTCAGTAACCAACAAATGACGCTCAGGTGGCAACATCCTTCTGCTCCGTAACATACCGGTCATAAATTCTTATCATGCTCCTGCAGTAAACCTACACCAAGATCCCTGTTATAGGCGTCGTTATGTCATACAAAATAATTTTTCTGGTTATATAACTAAGCCGTCTGACGTAAATCTATCCTTCACTCGCCGTTCAAATAGCCAATGACTAAGAATTCTTCCTTATGAAGTCAGTCACCGAACTAGCAATAGCCCTAAATGTGTGCCGCATACTGACGATAATAACCTGCAAGTCCTAAAAGATATCGCAAAATGGTAGACTTTTGCTTTGTTATGTTTTTCTGTATCTTCCTCGAGTTTGTTCCCGAAATAAGTCAGTCTCCGAAACTCTAGGTAACATATTGAGGGTCGGGCGGTGAGCTCTGTGTAACAACATTGTAACCGAGTGGTTTGAAAACTGACTCCGTTCCCGACCAACTTTTGTTCAACAATTGATCTCATAGCAAGAAATAAGTCAACCCATCAAACGTTTTTACCGCTTGGACGCATTCAGTAGTCCGTTATTGTAAATATGAACAGATTAAAAAATTTTCCCTTCTCGGGCTTGCTATACCTGAACCTTTTACGGAAGCCCTGTTCAGAGAGCTCGTACCTTTTAAGATTTGCTTCCTTCAAGACATCGTAATTAAACACATCGTCTCTACGAAGTCGTGAGTACACATCCAGTGCTTTACATTTTAAAAATGCACAAAGATGCTGTGCCCAGTCATTTCGACTCCACTTCTGGTTCTCGGCATATCACTCAAACCGATAAAGATAATTATCCATGTTATCTTTTTTATCGTCAAATGGGGGTAATTTAGGACCCTCTAATTTTCTAGAGGCAGAATTGTGTTTTCCTTGCCTAGCTGTTACTAACTCTACCTTACGTTCATGATCTCGTTGCTTTAATCTTTCTACTATCTCCAAAGTTTCTAACTTTGCCTGTTTTTCTCTTTCTATCTTTTCCATCTCTGCTTCCCTTTCCAATTCTATCCTTTTTCCTTCGGCCTGTTTTGCTAACTCTATTATTTTCTTTTTCAAAAGACATTTTCCATTCTTCTGCTTCCCTTTGGGACTCTTTCTCTAGTTCTATCCTTTCCCTTTCTATCTCCAATTTTTTACATTCAATTTTCTTTTCTAATTCCATTTACAACCTCTTAGCTTCCCTTTATTTTTCCCTCTGGTCCCGTTCCCTAGTCTGTTTAAATGTCCTTAAACTTTCTCCCTCATACCCAAGTTCTTTGCCTAAGGCTTCCAAGTCCTTAAGGGATGACATGACTAATTAGTAATATCAAATATATTACTAAAGACTAGACTAACCTTATTTTTCCGATGAAGGCTAACAAAACAATACTTTGTATGTGTTTATACTGGACCAACCGACCAATCCAAACCTACTAAAATAACCACAAACTTGAAAAATATTTTGGCAACAAGTTCACACTCAAATATAAACAATAAGTGTAGACTTTCACAAACAAGATGATGACGATTCACTTAATCCAAAGATCCCACTTCTGACATCATTGTAACAGAAATGTATCAAATAAATAATTCAAACACAATGCATGAAAGATAAAAATGTATTAACTTAATAAGTAACAAAAAATGTATGATGTAAAAATACAATGATTCTCATACACGTTCCATATACACTTGATTCAATCACCCTATACTATCACAAATTGATAATAAGCCATTACTATATATCTCTCTGATATACAGCTTAAGGAAACATCAATTTCAAATAATAGTACAGCCTAAAATAATCATATGGTTTCCCGTATAGACAAGGTTTGGGATTCAAACAATCTCAAGTTTTCAAATGCATTAAAAGTGATCTGCACTGTCAGTAAGATTCACAAATCTCCTGTAATTCATCTAAGATTCAAAATAAATCTTATGCAAATACAAATATACAAATTGTAACAAAAAATGGAATAAACAAATGTTTTTTGACCTTTGTACAGTCGCACGATTCATCCACCGATAAACCGCACAGTTTCACCACGTTCATTGGGTTGACACACTTTTGTATGGGCTGTTCACACCCTTCACGGATCCACTACATGTACAGTCAGTCATACGGATACACGTACAGACAGCATACAGCACCCTGGTATTAGCAACGAAAAAATGTATCATGAGCCGCTTTAGACAAGAAAAAAAAACGACAAATGTAATATATATATATATATATATATATATATATATATATATATATATATATATATATATATATATATATATATATACATATATATATATATATATATATATATATATATATATATATATATATATATATATATATATATATATATATATATATCACGTAAAGAAGAACAATTATATAGGTTAATACAAATCTCTTTCATATACATTCTACCATTTGTGTTTCTCTTGAAGTATGTTGAAATTGATATTGCGAGATTTGCTACATAAAGTTAAATGTCACTGACAAATGCAAACATTAGGAACATATATTCATTACAGACTGCTGGTTCAAACTGGGCAAATGATCTAATAGTTTCTCTAAGACAGCAGCATTACCTGAGATGCAGTCTCCATTCCTCAGTATAATTACAATAATGGGTGTGTAGCCATGTTCTAATTACATGAATCCAATCTTAGCATGAGCACATGGTGTGTTTTCTAATTAGGAAATTGATTTTTTAAATTGCTTCATGACATTTGTAATTGTTATTATTATGGTGTAGCGCTAATTTTATTACAGTACAGTGGAATAGCACTCACCTGCAGTTTCCATGCTCAGCTAAGTTGACCTGTTAATTACAGATAATCCATTACAAGCAGGAAAAAGTCCCAGTCTAAGTATTTTACATACTTTCGTTGTAGTTGAACAATGATTTCTGGATTTTCAAAATTCGTTAAATAATGAGTGAAAAGAAAGATATACATTTTGTTTTATTACTTTTCAAAACCTCAGACTATATGTAAAACCGATAGGTCTAATTTTATATGTACTAGTTTTTAGCGAACGGATTTTATGTTGTGTTTGGCTCGTATTTATTTTAAATGACGCAATAGCTTGCGAGGTTTTAATTGAGGGGCTACACATATCAACTGCCAATTAGGCAGTCTAGACAGTTTCAAGAATAATGACACTTCATAACAAATTATGCTAACGCTACCCATATTAATTTATGATAATGATTCCCAATGGATCCAATCTGTTGTGTTCTACTTACTCTGCCTTTAAGCGAGTAAGATAAGAATTCTCAAAGATGTAATTGGAATTATGCTGGTTTGCTTTAATCAATTTCTGTAAAACAGCGAACAATGAGAAACACAGATGCGAAGTGTAGTATATTAAATTAAGCAATGTATAGTGTTTGTATACGAGTCATACAATTCGTAAATATTAGTGTTAAGTTGCACTTTCCAACTTTCATTTTATGTCATCTGTAAGACACAAATCGAATCAAATAAAATAATAATTTTAAGATTTTTTTGTACGTACACATATCTTTAAAACTTCATACAGTTCTCCAATCCTTTTTGTTTTGTATTTTCAATCACTTAAAATATGCAAATTAAGCACACTAAAAACAAGTATTAGAAATATTAAATAGGTTCGTTTAAGATTGTTTTTTTTTTTAAAACAAATGAATTTTTGTGTGCTATTAATTATACTTTGTGTTATAATTCCAATGCCGCTGACATGCACGAAAGAACAACGGATAACAATTTTGTAATATGTGTCAGTGTAAGTGTTGTGTAAATGACTGCTATGATAGTATTTACATGACTGTAAGTACCCTGTAAGCCTGCTATGATAGGATTTACATGAATGTAAGCACCCTGTAAGACTGCTATGATAGGATTTACATGACTGCAAGTACCCTCTGCAAGAATGCTATGATAGGATTTAAATGACTGCAAGTACCCTGTAATATTGCTATGATAGTATTTACATGACTGTAAGTACCCTGTCAGACTGATATGATAGGATTTGCATGATTGCATGTACCCTGTAAGACTGCTATGATAGTATTTACATGACTGCAAGTACCCTGTAAGACGGCTATGATAGGATATACATGACTGTAAGTACCCTGTAAGACTTAAGACTGCTATGATATTATTTACATGACTGTAAGTAACCTGTAAGACTGCTATGATAGGATTTACATGACTGTAAGTACCCTGTAAGACTGCTATGATAGGATTTACATGACTGTAAGTGACCTGTAAGACTGCTATGATAGGATTTACATGACTGTAAGTACCCTGTAAGACTGATATGATAGGATTTACATGACTTTAAGTACCCTGTAATATTGATATGATAGGATTTACATGACTGTAAGTACCCTGTAAGACTGCTATGATAGGATTTACATGACTGTAAGTACCCTGTAAGACTTCTATGATAGGATTTACATGACTGTAAGTACCCTGTAAGACTGCTATGATAGGATTTACATGACTGCAAGTACCCTGTAAGACTGCTATGATAGGATCTACATGACTGTAAGTATCCTCTAAGACTTAAGACTGCTATGATAGTATTTACATGACTATAAGTACCCTGTAAGACTGCTATGATAGGATTTACATGAATATAAGTACTCAGTAAGACTGCTATGATAGGATTTGCATGACTGTAAGTACCCTGTAAGACTTAATTATGCTATGGTGGGATTTACATAACTGTAAGTACCCTGTAAGAAAGCTATGATAGGATTTACATGACTGTAAGTACCCTGTAAGACTGCTATGATAAGATTTACATGACTGTAAGTACCCTGTAAGACTGCTATGATAGGATTTACATGACTGCAAGTACCCTGTAAGAACGCTATGATAGGATTTACATGACTGCAAGTACCTTGTAAGACTGCTATGATAGGATTTACATGACTATATGTACTCTGTAAGACTACTATGATAGGATTTACATGACAGTACGTACCCTGTAAGACTTAATACTGCTATGATGGGATTTACATGACTGTAAGTACCCTGTAAGACTGCTATGATAGGATTTACATGACTGCAAGTACCCTGTAAGACTGCTATGATAGGATTTACTTGACTGTAAGTACCCTGTAAGTCTGCTATGATAAGATTTACATGACAGTAAGTACCCTGTAAGACTGCTATGATAGGATTTACATCACTGCTCGTACCCTGTAAGACTTAAGACTGCTATGATATGATTTACATGACTGTAAGTACCCTGAACTACTGCTATGATAAGATTTACATGACTGTAAGTACCCTGTAAGACTGATATGATAGGATTTACATGACTGCAAGTACCCTGTAAGACTGCTATGACAGGATTTACATGACTCTAAGTACCATGTAAGACTGATATGATAGGATTTACATGACTTCAAGTACCCTGTAAGACTGCTATGACAGGATTTACATGACTCTAAGTACCATGTAAGACTTAAGACAGCTATGATAGTATTTACATGACTGTAAGTACCCTGTAAGACTGCTATGATACGATTTACATGACAGTAAGTACCCTGTAAGACTAATATGATAGGATTTGCATGACTGTAAGTACTCTGTAAGACTGATATGATAGGATTTACAAGACTGAAAGTACCCTGTAAGACTGCTATGATAGGATTTACATGACTGTAAGTACCCTGTAAGACTTAAGACTGCTAAGCTAGTATTTACATGACTGTAAGTACCCTGTAATACTGCTATGATAGTATTTACATGACTGTAAGTACCCTGTAAGACTGCTATGATATGATTTACATGACAGTAAGTACCCTGTAAGACTGCTATAATAGGATGTGCATGACTGCAAGTACCCTGAGGATAATATATGCTCGATATTCAAACTAGTCTAAAAGGATTTCACTATGAAATAAAAATGAAATTAATTTCGATAAAAAATAAAATAATGTGTTTAAGAAAGAAGGAATCAAGGATAGAGAGTTGCCCATATTTACAGAAAATATTGTAACCGGAATGGATAGACCAATTTGTGTGATTGAATGATTATTGTGGGTGGGATACTTAAACCACAAAACATTGCACATAATGTCTCTCTAAACATCAAACATGATTCAAGAATCACATTAAAGTATAAATAATATATTTTGCTTTTAACAAAATGCTGCAGATACCAAATTTCCAAATTATCATGATTTTTACATGATTTAATGTAATATTAAATTATTATATTATAACAATCGTTGCATAATTAACTTAAATATAGATGCAACATATCCGTTGTCTATTATGCATTACTAAGACTTTCAGGGTGATCTAACGGTGACTGTTTGTGCAATATGTTATTCGGCATTGTATTTACAAGTAAAACTGTAAACTAACAACTCGAGGGGTATTAACAATATGAGAAAAACGGGATTATTTTATTTAAATTTCATGTTTATGATTAGTAACGCATTATTGCATCAAAGTATCAGTGGCCCTCAGACGGAAGAATTAGTGTTTTAATCTCGAAAATATTCTTTATCCATGTATAAGGCTTTTTCGTTAGAGATCAGATTGTTTAATTCATATGCTTACCTTTTTTAAACGTTAATAACAACATGCAATGTTTGATAAAGCATTTCATTGCAAAACAAGATAAATAATTATGTTATCATATTTTTTGTGCGTAATTACAAGTTCTAATTTGTAGAACTCTTTTAAATGGAAAAAAAAGTCTCTTTGATTATTGAAAACATTTTAACATGACTGACGAGACCTTATTGTGATTTAATGATATTTGGGCTAACACACACACGCGCACTGAGCAAACACACTCAAAAACTAGCGGATTGATTTTCTGCTAATCAGATGATTGAGGTTCCTGTATATCAGAGCGATATAAACGTATACACTGACAAATAAATATTAAATGGCAAACGACCTGCATGAAAAGAAACAATATGAAATAAATATGATACACTAGAACAAATGCAAGATGCATACATCTGGAAACTTAAAAAGGTAGTAGAAATTGAAATTCTTGAGTAATTGATCGTAGCCTTATTTTAAATCTAACTTTAAAACATTATGAAGGGGTTTCCAATGTCAACAATACTTACTGTAATACATCAGATTCTAGTACAACGTGATACTGATAAAACGGAACACAGTCTCGAGTTACCACGAATTGCACATGGCGACGATGACACAAGACCAGTGCAAATATCATGACGGTTCAAGATATAAGTGACTACAAAAATAACTGCGATTACTATTGCAGTGCAGATTTGTTGGAGAAGAATAACTTAGGTATCAGTCTATTAATATATGGCAATATTATGTTGCTGTTTCATTTAATAATGATGTGGAAAACAGGCAATATCGATACGGTATACATAGAGAAGACGAGATCGAGTATGTTTCATTTGCTTAAGGAAATTGTCTTATTTGTATTTGAATGACGAAAAGTACTGCTTCATTTCACTTGATTTTAAATGTATGCCTTTCCAGATACAATCTTAAGGCTAGTGTATAAGTGTATTAAGTTTGTACACCAAAATAGGCCCTTGTAAAATACATGTGGCTTATGATTTGAATAAATAAAACCCAGTTGTAACGACAAACACTATTTTGGATTTTCCGAGGAGGGACACAGTACAATCAATAAAAAATTTCTAAGGGACTCCCCTTTATAAATAAACTGTGTTTCAGTTCTATACGTTTTTTGATTGATTACATTTCGAAAGCTTGGCTTGACCAGTAATTTATGAAATGCGTAATAACTTTTTTAACAAACCGCATTTTTCTATTTGAAAAGATAACAAAAACATAAATTTATTACAAAAATAGAGTAATGTGTGAATTAATGTGTCTAATCAACCTCACTGCCTTGTCAAGAGCGCCTGAAACACCAAGAGACGTACAATAATAATGATACAATACAAATGTTAAGTTAAATCAGCAATGATCCAATCTCTGACACCTATGTAACAAGATAACACAAAACAACACTATTGACGATTATACATATAATGTATCATAACGAATTACTTACATAAACAATTCATTATGAATACGTGCGTGTATATTTAATGCAAATATTGAATTAATTACATAAGAAAGCACAAACGTAACAATGAAACTTACAACAAAATTACTTTACAGATACAGTATGTGTGAATGGCTCACGTTAATTTCTCAATAAAAGATGAATATTGATTACTCAGTCAGCTAAACATTGTAGAAGTTTACACATATAGTAATATGAGTTCGCTCAGACACTGAAAGTATGCAGACAGAAATGGGGCCAGATATAAAACGTATCTTTACAGTTTTTCCTCAAGTTACAATGGATTTCACGAACTCCGGACATATCCTAGGGTTACACAATTTTGTGTAATGTGGCACACTCCATTAAAAGCACATTTTATTTAAGCTCCACGGCTATTACAGTTCAGCTTCACAGCTACTACGGTTAATCACTCGCAGCCTGACTATCAAGCTAAACAGACGTGGAGCTCCGCTCAGGACTACTCCCCAGGTGCAGCAGTAACCAGTTACCTGAATTCGGATTCACGTTACTCCAGCCATCCACCCAACCCGTTTCCAGCCTCGCTGACTGAACAACTATATCCCTCAACCTAACTAAAACAAGGGTACCGCATTAAAGTTACTTCAACTTTCAATGTTAATTATCAAGTATTTTATTAAGACTTCGGGTCAATTCAAACTTTGCGCTGTTTTTGCCTTAACTTGAAAATTCTTTCTCCTCAAGCCATTCATTACTAATCTCCCTTCATTTAATTTGTCAAATTGTTACACATTACAATCTCGTGTGACAATTCAAGCAAATTAAATAACTTCTTTATCTTGCTTTGAATTCTTCCTATTGACACTTGCCATAATTCGAACCTTATTTTTAACTCAATATACTTCGGCTTAACAATGGAAAATAAATCCTATAAACAAGCGCTTAGACCTGGAAACCGTCTTGCATGTAACGGTAACATTCTCATGAAAAGGGTTACTCAGATTAACATAAAATTGGATAAAGAAGCCTTGACCAACTTTAAAATAGGGCAAATTGGCTTTACCAGAAACACGCGGACAGAAGAGGTGCAAAAAACTCAATCATTTCTACAACAGACCTAAACCTAATCAAAATGGAAGCAAATATACTTAATCCTCTCCCTCCAATTGAGTTTAATTTATATGATAAAACCATTAATGATGACGCACTTGATGCTACTTTACTCCAAAGCAACTCCAGTGTAAACAACACCCTCCCCCCAATATTTCATCATGGACCTACGGAAAAAACACTAGGAATCCTTTTGTATCAGCCCACTTACGCCCAAGTCACTAACTCTAACGTGAACCATGTGTGCCAGCTGAAGAAAAAGGCTCCCAAGGGAGCCCGCACTACGCTTGAAGCACACAAGACCGCTAAAGCTACTGTAGTGCACTCAAGTCAAACACCAGGGCCGTCTAAATTACTGACAGAGGAAGATGTGATATATCCCTCTCAAAGCCCTACAAAACATCCCTCCTCACCATCCGAAAGGAAATCAAAGGCATTGAAAGGAATAGGTAAAGGCAAAGGACCGTTAAAAGCTAAAAGAATAAAACATCTAAATTTTACAACTTAACCAATAACAACTTGGCAAGAGCTATACTTAAAATTCACCCAGGACAATGCCAAATAATGAACCCCATAAACAGCTCCAAAGCTCTATTAATGTTCATACTGACAACAAGAACCAACAATCAAAGAAAGCCACCACCACCACAAATTAAATCTCATAAAGGTGCACTTATGAATCAGCACTAAAATTAACAGGTACATTATTTGTACTAAACAATCAGGAGATAAAGCACAAGTTAAAGGAAGGAGGAATACAAATTTTTAAAAATTACCGCTTAGGAAGCAAACCAAAACAATCATCACTGTGCTGGAATCATCAACCCCACTACCTACATTAATTACATTAGGAAAAGTAGGTACGATATATAGGATCGAACCATATTTAAATAAACCAAGATTCTGCCCCAAGTGCCAACCTTGGGGCCATTACTATGCTAAATGTAAATTTGTGACCAAGTGTAATAAATGCGGGGGGCCATATAAAGGTGAATATAAAAGAGATATCCCAAAATATGCTAACTGTAGAGGCCCGCATTTACCGCAATCTCCTTCCTGTCTCTCTACAATA
This sequence comes from Unio delphinus, assembly GCA_029339505.1. Lineage (NCBI taxonomy): Eukaryota > Metazoa > Mollusca > Bivalvia > Unionida > Unionidae > Unio > Unio delphinus. The sequence goes on from JAQISU010000120.1 coordinate 551,665, forward strand.
AGGGAAAAAGCCATAGTAGGACACAGAACATTGCAATTATAACACAGTTAAAACTAAACTTTACAATGCCGTCCTATTTAAACAAATAAAGCAACCCAAATTGAACATAACAAACGATAGGCTCAATAACAACAATACCTACAAAACAAACCATCAGGCTGATAAATTCCAAGAACTGGGTGACGTCATCACTTGACTGAACAAATTGATTGAGGATATGATCTTTGACACTATAACACATAAAACTATCAATCAATAATGTTCACACCCAAATTGAGCACCAGATTACAATAAACGAACCTAATAAAAATGGCTAGTTCAACTCAAAGGTACGTTATTATATGGCAACGGAAAGCAAGAGGATTGTCAGGAAATATTAACGAACTTAATCTCAAAATAAATAACTCTAGCTATAAACCTGACATCATTTGCATTCAAGAAACTAAGCCTTCTGCAAATTCGAAAACATTGCCATCAATACAAGGATACTCTCCTGGCTATTTCCAACATCGAAAGGAAGGTTAGGAGGGTAGTTTAGCCATATTTATAAAAACACTATACCATCTGTTATGCTACTACCTATAACATCCCAAGAAATTAGTAACACACTAATAGATATACAATCCCTATTAGTCAACACAGGAAACCATCAATTACAAATCATAAACGTATATGACCCAGGAGGGGGTACTAAGCTTAAACATAAATTAGCGTTTAAAGAAATAACCAAAATCATTGGGACTGGGCTTGCAATCATCTGTGGAGACTTTAATGCCCGTAATAAGCTATGGGGGGAGAGGTGACGGATAGGAGGGGTAGCTGGGTGGAAGAATGGATCAATGACTCCACCCTTATTACCCTTAATTATGGTGCTAAGACCAGACTTAGTCCAGTCGACGGCACCCTGTCCGCCATTGACCTCACCCTAGGCACACCCAGACTGACACAAGTGGCTAAATGGGAGGTGGAGCAATCTGACTCCATGGTGAGCGACCACTTCCCAATAATCACCACTGTATAGATGACTCTTCAGTGCGAACTCAATGATAAAATACCCAGATGGAACTACTGAAAAGCTGATTGGAAAACTTTTCAGGAAATACTCAATAATGTTAGCCCGTCAGATATAGAATCCAAAGATATTACCATCTACTATGATAACTTAACTAAGGCGATAACTCAAGCTGCCACCAACTCTATCCCCAAAACTAGTGGAAAACCAAGACAACTTAGTGTGCCATGGTGGACAGAAAAAAATAAACGATCTAGACAGGACAACATTAACGCTTTAAATAAATTTATAAGCTCAACTATTACTACTCACTTCCATGAGTACAAAAAGTTTGAAAACAAGCTCAAATATCTAATAAAGCAGTCTAAAGAAAAAACTTGGCAAAAATACTGCAACACTATTACTTTTAGAACTAACTCTAAACAAGTGTGGGATAAAATCAGGGCCATTAAGGGAAAGAACATAAATGGCACCCCAAAAATCAATACTACCTGCAATCAGAAAGAAAAAACTGAATCATTAGCAAAACATTTTAAAAATATGAGCAGCAATACTAACCACACTACTGAATTCCAAAACCATAGAACTAAAACTGAAATTAAATTCTGCCATCTATTTCAAGACCAGGGACCCATACATAAATCACTCAACAAAGATATTACCATATATATATGGTTCCAGGAGCTCAAATCCAAACATGAAACTTCACCTGGGGAAGATCAAAAAGGTTACATAATATACAAAAACCTACCTAGCAATATGGTTATGATAATAATAAACATGCTAAACATAATTTGACAAACCGGGGAGCTACCAAAAAAATGGAAAACAGCGCTAGATATCCCCATTTTGAAACCTAACAAAGATAGGAATAATATTATTTCATATAGACCAATTTCACTTACGAACAATATCTGCAAAATCATGGAAACAATTATTACTAACAGACTCAAACACCACCTGGAGAACAATAACTTGATATTTCCAAACCAATGTGGTTTAAGAAATAAAAGATCTTCTACGGATCAATGAATTAAATTGGAGTCTGCCAATAAATTAGCATTTAATAATAAACAGAGGACTAATATAAACTTAAATGCGGTTTTTCTAGCTCTTGAAAACGCGTTTGATCTGGTGTGGACCAAAGGATTAATAGCCAAATTAAATCATTATGGCATTACTGGTCGCATATTTATTTTTATACAAAACTTTTTAACAGACCACAAAATTATAAATAGGGTAGGGGCTACTTATTTTGAAGAAAACTCCGTTGAAAAGGGAACTCCCAAAGGCAGTGTCCTCAGCCCCACCCTCTTCAACCTCATGATTAATGATCTTGACTCTAATCTCGCCTCACCCTCAATAAGATTATCACAATTTACTAATTATAGTGGACTATGGAGAGCAGGAAACCCTCCAAACACACTCATATGGCTGAAATGAAAACAAGTCTAAATAACATTGGTAAATGGGCTGGCAAATGGGGATTTAAACTGTTGCACCAAAAGAACGGTAGCTGTACTGTACTCACGTTGTAGGAAAAAACATATTATATCCCTACCTTTAAATTCAAAATAAACAAATTAAATTCGTTAAAATAGCCAAATTTCTGGGTATGTACTACGATGAACACCTAACGTGGGTATCTCATATTGGTGACCTAGTTAAAAGGTGCAATCTTGACTTAAACTTACTTAAAAGCCTCAAAGGAACCCAGTGGGGTGCAGACCAAGAAAGAATAATGACTCTATATAGGGCCTTAATTAGATCTAAACTCGACTATGGATGCCAAATTTACAACACGGCCTCCATAACCAAACTTAATAGATTAGATACAATACAGAGGAAAGCCCTTCTCATAGCATATACATCTACAGCAGAGTTGCAGGTCTTAACAGGAGATCCGCCATTACAGTTTCGAAGGCAGGAACGCATGTTGAGATGCGCAACTCAACTGTCCACCCACAATAAAACAAACCCCACTCTAGTAGCTATCAACAAATGCAAAGTTCCTTATAGGAAAACTCTTAAACTTAAGTCATCCTTTGGCAAAATAGTACATGAATTTAATCAACAACTCCCAGTAGATATATTCCAAGTGGAAACTAACCAAATATTTGATAAAGAATCTTGGAATAATACATTAATTAAGGTAAACATCTCCCTTATAGACAAAAGTAAAAAAGAAAATCAACATTATTTAAAAACAGCTGCAATGGAACTAATCAACAACAAACATAAAAACTATACTCATATAATCACGCATAGTTCCAAAATTAACAACCCCTTTAAAACAGCTGCGGCTTTGGTCATTCCAGCACTCAATATCAAAATGAGTAGCCGCCAACCGGATCACTGCTCCATTTACACACCTGAATTCTGGGCCATCCTGAAATCTTTAAAATGGATACTAGAAAAAAAACCAATCAGACTTTGATTATTAATGATTCACTAAGTGTCCTAAAATCAATATAATGAAATAATACTAAATCAAGTGAAAACTTTCTTAATCAAATTAAACAAATAATTAAAATACTCGATAGTCAAAACATAACAGTAGAGTTTCTATGGATACCATCTCACATCGACATAAAAGGCAATGAATTAGCTGACCAATCAACAAATAATAAAGTCACTGAACCTAATTACATGCCACAAAAGTATAGTCCAACAGAAATTAACAATTTAATCTATGCACTGATAAATCAAAAGTGGCAAAAGGATTGGAACCATAACAAACAAGGGAGATTGTTACATAGTATTGTCAAAGAAGTCAATATAACTATCCAGATACCCAGGTGCAGCAGTTATGAACAGTCTAAAATAAATAGGAAAATTCTTGGAAAAACAAAATTAGCTAATATTTTTTGGAAAATATATAGGACGTTTTCCGCACAAAATCAACTGGTTCCACTGTAACGAACCTGAAGATCTTTACCATATATTCAATAACTGTAACAATACGCAAAAAGAGACCTATTTATAACTAAACAATTAGAATTTTTTCCTCTCGTTTTGTTCAGTCTAATGTCACCTACATTTCGGTGCTGCAGCGGATAAAGAAGGTTCAAATATACGCTTGATTTTTGTTCACACATTTGTAACGTTCGAGTCACACGCGCGTTTGGTCTTCCGATATAAAATTAATTTTGCGAAAAAGTATTACAGTGATGTTTGAGTTTATGTGTGAAGGAGGGCGAAAATACCAGTTTTAAAATTTAGTCTTCTTCTTCCTCTGCTTAAGATCATTTTCGAACATATGTTCATTATAGATTATGTCAAAGTCCAGTCACGCAATGATTCAGGTACATTTCACCATACACTATCTATATATTAATGTATATATCATTATATATATATATATATATATATATATATATATATATATATATATATATATATATATATATATATATATATGAGATATAGAGAGAGAGCTTGTTAGAGTCGGTGTTATATTAATGTATTAAGTGTACTGTGCAATACATCTATGTAGTGTGTCACTCAGAAACGCACAATCTAAAATATATCAAAATGCGACAATGCTATTAATTTACACACCTCATATATTATACAAAGAATTTCGTTTAATTTACTATAACGACTTTAAGTTTGTAGTTTGTTAAGTTTCAAGGGTTGTGGAGTGTCATTGTTCTTTACACTTTTTTGACGGCCAATAAATAAGTTGACTTGTTTACTACCTCAAGTTAATCGTCGCATTTACTCGTGTGATTCTAGAGACACAAGGTTAACGATATCTGTCTTGAATAACACTTATTTTGTCAATGTTTGTCCTTTCTAATATCACACACAATCAGGTGTTTTGTTGGTCATGGGCGCGGTTTAAATATGCCTATGACTACTATTAAATTGTTAAAGCTTGCAAGTCACAGTTCATTGTATTTCTCGTTCGAAATTGTCATTAATCAAATGTTTCGAAGAAGGTTGATTATTAAACTAAGTCATGGTTATGAGGGTAAATCACAATTAGCTGCCATGGTAACATGTAATTCTGTATAAGAAGAATCAAAATACTCATCTTGATCATTTTGTGCATGTATGCATGTGTGGATGTGTTGGTGGTGGAGGTCAAGTGTTTGCCACTCTTTTTTAAGTTATACTTATGAGTTAGTAGGTTGGTGTTTGATTATCAACCCTCAAAATTAATAATTATACCGAGGCAAGGGTTGTGTGTAATATATTTTAATGCTGAAAAAAGGATTAACACACTCGTCATAGAGCTATAGTTTTGACCCTCTCTACAAATTAACATTATGAGAAATATGGTCAATTCATTACGTTGTCTTTTTTCAACAAGTAATTAAGGTTAAAATGTAGATGTCAAATGGAGACCATGCACTATGTGCCATCAGTTCAACCGGACGTTCCCCAAATAGAGCAAATAAAGGGTATTATGTCACATATTTTGATGTACTTTAAAGAAAAATTGTACTTCTTTCTGTAACACTGTTGCGCATATTGGCCATGAAGAAATTATATCACAGAGTAATATCAGTATTGTATTTTACCCACAACATTACATAAGGAATTTAATTTTCTTTCCTAATGTTTTTTGTTATTATTCCACTACTAATTTAATTTTGGAGAGAGATTGTTTAATACTAATATTTAGAAAACTAAAATTGGGCATGAATTTATTGCAAATAAACTTTTTACTGTTATGTCAAATGTAGTATGAATTGATATATTTCATGCAATAATCCATGACATAAACACCGTTACATATTATTAGAAAACATTTATACCAAACTATATATATATATATATATATATATATATATATATATATATATATATATATATATTTACAGAGAGAGAGAGAGAGAAATTTAGTTAAAACATAGTTTTCTATAATACATAATTTTAATGTTATAAAGCTATAAATCTCAAATTACACAACTGAAAGTCTGTTCATTTCAAGTGGTGTTTGTTTTTCATTTATTGATTACAACATGCAATACATTAATTTTGTAATGTTTTCAGAAAAAAACGTTGTCAAAAATAGCAAATGGGACAAAGGATTTAATGTACAAATCTTTATACAAACGTATAATAGTTTACTAGGTTGTGGAGTGCAGTTTGTGTTGAGACCTTTGTAATGGTCTAAACAGTTTCGAACTTTGTACCTGCTCGGGTTAATCGACGTCTTTTCTCGTATCATGTTAGGGACACAATGCTTTTTATCAAGGATAATACATTTTTCCACTCGTTTCCAGTCTAATGTCACCTACATTTCGGTGCTGCCGCGGGTAAAGAAGGTTCAACTATATGCTTGATTTTTGTTGACACATTTGTAACGTTCGAGTCACACGCGCATTTTGTCTTCCGATATAAAAATAATTTTGCCAAAAAGTATTACAGTGGTGTCTCAGTTTGTGCGTGTATGAGGGGGAAAATAACAGTTTTAAAATTTAGTCTCATTTCAATCATTATTGACACAAATTAATTATCGTTTTATCCGACCCTCAACAGTCATTACTATACCGAGACAGGTTTTAAACGTGAAATATGAGTAGCTCACCTCTTATGGAGCGTTAGATTCTAAACTATATGGATATCAATTTTTTTAGATATTTGGTCCATTTATTATGTTGTCACCAAATACATGTTAAATATATTTTTTAAATATGAATTTATTGAATAATTCGTGTGTATCGAATATTCTTAATGCACTAAGAGGCATCCAGTCAACAATATAATCCCCCAAAAAGCTTTTATATTAGGTTACTTATTTTGATGCGCTTTAAATTAATTTCTGAATTTGGATTTGTTATACTGTTGTAAATGTCAGTCATGAAGTAAATGTATCACATAATAATATCAATAGAACATACCATACAAAACGTCGAGTTAATAATTTTAACTTACTTTATTAAAGGTTTTGTTTTTTAAATTCCTGTACCAATTTGCATTTAGAGAGTTGTTTTGAATTAAGATTCATAACGATTGAAATCGGGAAGAGTTATGACCATATTTTAGGTACATTGTTTACTTCTAATTCAAACGTATTATCAATTACCATACGAACATTTGTATAAAAGAGTTAATAGAACATGCTGATATTTAAAGTATTTTTCTCTTTTAATGTAATGTTTAGTACTTCCAAACTCCAAATTAATTGTAGTTAAATGTTTTCAAGCCCAAATGTTTGAATGCTAAACGATATATTGCTTTTGCAACTTATGATTCTCCATAATTGCAATCAATGAGGAATACTATATAATAGATAAAACAAAAGTATAAACATAATTTGCAATGTATCATAATCCCTGACTGACACAAATTAAGAATACAAACTACATCAAAATAAGATAATTAGTCATATTCAATGCAAAGAAGAGGGCTAGAAACTAATGTCAAAGGAAGCCAAGAGGGCAACACAATATAGCAAAATAAGACAAGTGAGGTAATAAATCCCGCAAAGTAAAACATGTTAGCTTATAATCGTTGTTAACCTATGACCAATGGAGTAATATTCATTGGCAAAGTATGACAAATGTTATCTTAATTGATGACAAAACAATACAAGTGTGCTAAAGTTTCAAGATAGATTCAGATAAAATGATATATACTTTCCGGTAATGCAAGACAACTGGTGCAATAAGGTATGGCAATTTAAGATGTGTGCGATACAAAATATTTGCAAGGCTAGACAGGTGAAATACTATATTTTTCTCGGCATAAGAAAACATGTTGGGTACTAACGTATGACACAGCTTGACCAATGGGCTAATATTTAGTTTCAAATAGGTAGGCCAAATGGGCTTTAAATTGATGGGCAATTAGGATAAGATGTATAATAATTAAAATCAAAGTAAAATAAAACGGGTAATGTACGTAAAATTATGGCAAATGGGAAGACTTTTTCTTATCAAGGTATCACAATTGGGATGTTAAATGAGGGTAAAGTAGCGCAAGTGTGGTAATAATTACTAGAAAAGTAACTAATGTGATGTATACATATTGGGAAAGTTAGGATTTGTTTTTGCCATATAAACTGAGAACATGTTATTTGTTTCTTTATAAGACCTAGATTGTATATTTCATACCGACTTTAAAGGCAAATTTCCGCACCAAACTTTTTGGCTACTTCATCTATATGAGGTAATGTCATTTTTGAATGAATATACATATATATATATATATATATATATATATATATATATATATATATATATATATATATATATATATATATATATATATATATATATACATATATATATAGATATATATATATATACATATATATATATATATATATATATATATATATATATATATATATATATATATATATATA
>JAQISU010000120.1:565000-732500 GCA_029339505.1 Unio delphinus
CTTAACCAGTCATTTAGCTAAGCCACCCATAAATTTGGTGACATTTTACACTGGTTTCTTCATAGACTTGACGATACTATTCTGCAATCCACCCTTGAATCTCACGAACTTGCATCAGATCACCGCTGCATTATATGCCCACTAAGACCAACCTCGGTATGAGAAATATAACCAAATTAATGCATGACGTCCAAGAAAACATAACATCTTACTTACATCTCACAGCAGAACAACTCGATAACTGCCTGCGTTCATTGCTTGAAAAAATTGCCCCATGCACCATATGCAGAGTATCAATAAAAAGTATTATCAGTATTACAGCAGTGTTAGGGACCAGCTTTGCACTGCTAAAAAGACATTGCCGAGAGGCAGAGAGGCTTTGGCTTTCCAACAGACTCAACTATTCATAAACAAATATGTGAAGCCGCGAAGAAGCACGTCACAAACAAAGTAGATTTAGCCAAGTTCTCCCACTATAGTACTAATATCACGGCGAGTTCCAGCTGCAAAGAGATCTTCGAGAAAACTGACTAACTAATGTCAAGGAACAAATGTACACCACTTTCAAATATCATATGTCCAGTAGACGTCCCAGAGAATTTGTAAATTTCTTCCTTGACAGTACAATTTCAACTGACTTGTTACCATACAGTTATGATACAGATATTCAGCGATAAACATTAGGAGCACTTTAACCTGTCTCTAATGATTTAGTACGGACAATCGTGATAAAGAGTGCACCAAAGTCTTGTGAATTTAATCTAATGCCAACATAATTGCTGCTTGAGTGGAGCTTAGATCCAATATTGCCTTCACAAGTTGATGTTATTAATCTCTCACTCTCATCGGCAGAATTCCCATTTATTTTCAAACCTGCCATCGTAAACCCTCTGCCGAAGAAAACAACACCTGACTATAACGATCTAAAGAAATATCGCCCAGTTTCTAATCTCCCATTCATATAAAAAATCTTAGAAAAAGTTGTAATAACCAAACTTATCTCATTTGAATTCAAACAGTCCTTTTAGCAATATTCAGTCTGCATATCGCCCGTGATACAATACTGAAACTACTTTTCTGAAGTATTTGACACAAAAGACCATGATATATTACTTCACCGTAGCCAGGCTGTATTTGGCATTCATAATATAGCCTTACAGTGGTTCATGCCCTGCTTAGATCTCAGGACACAAATAAATATCTGCAAATAGAATACATTCCAGGCCCAGTTGAGCTATGTTGTGGTGTTCCACAGGGGTTTGTTCTTGGTCATGTTCTCTTCATTCTATACATTCAGCCACTATCAAGTGTAATAGATCATCACCCAGTGTCTCACCAGTTGTACGCTGATGACACCCAAATAGACATGTCTAGCCAGCAAACTGAAGTTGATGATACCATCCATGGAGTAGACTGGTACATTTATGATGTGACATCAAAGACAACATGTAACAAGCTGCAAATAAATGGTGATCAAAACTGAGATCATTCAGATCACTGTCTAAAGACCTTCTCATTCACATCCTTTACCTCAGACAATAAATATAAGCAACACCAGCATTAAATTCTCACAGTTAGTAGGAAATCTAGGTATTATTCTGAATCCCATAAATGTCTCATGAATAAATATAATATTAAAACAATTAATTTATAATATTTATTACACAAATAATATCAAGATGTTTTCAGTACTTTGTTCTACTAATCAGCCTTCCAGTCTACTTAAATTCCTAAAAATCAGATGATAATATTGTTCATGTTTCACGATGGATCGTGCATCGTGTAGCGTATATTAGTGATAGTAACGTCATTATTGGGTAGAGAAGAGAAACCGTGAACCAAGAAGCCCAAGAAAGAGAACAGTTGTTTAGTAGGAAGTGCTTTATCATCGTACATCAAAGAGGGTCATAGTTTTGGAAAAGCAACTGGGTATTTACATTCTCCGATGATCCATATATTAATGTTTTTTATGACTGGAGCAATATACCGCCGACTTTTATTTACCTTGTTATGAAATCCTAGTTTGAAAATATATTTTTATTGTTGCAAATATATGAACCAGAGAGATTCATATAAACTGCAGATATAAACTCGGATAACGATATGTTGGCATTATTCTCAAGATTCTAACCCATATCAAAATAATTGGTTATCATATGTGCTTTTTTATTCCTGACATATTATTTGTTAATTATTTAGTTAATTGTTATGGCATAAGTCCTTGGTATAGTTAACGCTTGACATAAAATAACCTACCATTGAAGAATAAAATGGTGTCTGCACAGCTGATCGATATTTAAAGTATACCAGATCATGATAACAACAAGACAAATGAAGAAAGAAAATAATACATTCGTAGTATATGAAATGACATTTAAACAGACAATACAATATCTACTACACTAAGACTGGCTAATTAGTAATAATAATTTAAATTGCAGACGAACTCACAAAACTCCTGTATTACACATCTAAACAATCTACGCAAGATAAAGAACACCATCTAACAACAGAGCATATAAAAACACTAAAATATGGTAATATTATTGACAGTGTTTAATATTCAGTATATCATTTTACACATGATCTAGTAATCACTTTTATAACCGTTCAGTACCCTAGCATATTTAAGCCGTTTCCAGGCTTAATTAACTAGAACTGTTAATTACAGATAAAGCCCTTCCATGTACAATTAGGTTAAAGTCACAGTCTAAGTATTTTTCATACTCTCCTGCCCTATGCAGTTGACATTTGATTTGCGAATATGTTTAAGAATGCACGTTAAATATTAACTGTAAGCACTTTCGAGTATTATAGCCGCTTGACATGCATGATTTATTATACTTATTTGGTCTATAAAATGACACTGAAATTACTCTTGGAGAAAGCAGCAGAGGGGGGAACCGACAAACCTTTTAGACGTCGACGAGACTTCCTTCTCGTTAATATTTAATAGAAAGGTCTAGTTAACAAACCAAGGCTTCCTAGTAAATATATAATAGAAGGGTCTATTTGGTTCCTCGTAAGGGTCTATTTGGCAAGAAAAAAAAGACGCAATGTTGTTGTCCCCTCCCCCCTGCCCTCTGCTGCTAGTGGGTTAACAATTATTTTACGAGATTCATTAAACGATTTTAACCGAATATTTTATCAAGTCCGACACGATATCGCGTCCAAGGATCTGATAAATTTATCGTCACAAATCCATGTGGAATTGACTGAGCGCGACGAAAGATATTTCTAAAGAGATGATGATCCATATCACCGCTGCACCAAGTTTGCCAAATATTTCTAAGAGTATGTCTATCAACTCCGTTGAATACGGCAAGAATATTACAGTTATCTCTGATCACTTTTGGTATTTGTGTGTATCGTTGAGTGACATATATCACGTCAGTTTTTATATGCCTACATCTGGAAAGTATCCTAGCGGGAATCTTTTGATTGTCTAACATGATATCATCGTATCCGACTAAATTGTTACTTCTCCATCAATATCATCAATGCTCAGAGCTTCATCGATATCGGTTATAAACTCAATCATACCCTCGCCGGATTCTTCTACCGCTTTGTCGTTAAAATCTTTTAATACATTGTAACATCGCTGATCATCTAGACTTGGAGCTATCAAATACAACTTGTCCCATTTCATCCATCTCGTTATTAAATTAAGTAACAATTGTGTCTTGCCGCTTCCGGATGGCCCGATTATAATCATTCTAATTGAATTCGGCAACATCGCATGGTGTTTAATAGGTTCCCTTCGTCAGGTAGCCGAATAATCAATTACATTCATGTTATTATAAATAAATTATGGATCTATATTGTGTGAAATGTAAGAAACGTACTGGTACAGATGACTCGACGACGATTACAACTAAAAATAACCGATCAGCACTTTTTGGTAAATGCTTACAAATGCAGTACAAATAAATTTAGATTTGTTTCAATGAGGTCTGCGGATAATTTAAAAAAAACGAGGATGTGATATTGCAGCTAAGCTAACTAAACTCCCGGAAACACCATGGGCGAAGTATCCAGGAGAAAAACATCTTCCAGGGTATAGTTATTGTGGACCCGGGACTAGACTCGATATCAGACTCGATGATCAAAACCAACCCCGACGTGGTGAAGAACCAATAAACGCCATTGATAAAGCGTGTCATGCTCATGATGTCGCTTATTAAACCAGCAATCTGCAACACAGACATCTCGCAGATGTGAAATTGATTCACGCGTTGAATTCTATCACTGATAAATCCTTCAAGGAAAAATTGGCTTCATGGTTAGTAAAATCGGCTATGAAAGGTAAATTGATCTTAGGTGCCGGTAATTAATAACAACATGGAATCTATTTATTATTCTCCAAAAGGATACTGGAGGGGTAAAGCAGCAATTGGTAAACTCGCTAGCTCCGCGATGGTGAAATATACCACTGCAGCGGATTGTTTATCTAAACAGGCGATATGGCAAATTTATCTACCACCGCCTAAACAAAGTAACTACTTTCATTTTGATGAGTCCGTTCCTAAAGAAGTTCATCAGGCTGATATAGTATTTCAGCCTCATGATGCTATTTACAAATACGCGTTAACTGTCGTTGATGTTGCGAGTCGATACAAACAAGCAGAACCGTTAAAATCAAAATCATCAACTGAAGTGGCTTCTGCGTTTGAAAAGATTTACCGGCGGGGTCCTCTGCGCTGGCCAAATCTATTACAAGTTGATCTTGGCAAGGAATTTCAGGGTGTAGTGTTATCAACAATGAAGCATCATAATGTCATTATCAGACGAGGAATACTGCACTACATCGCAATCAGGCAATTGTTGAACGATTTAATCGTACAATTGCTGAGCGGTTATTTGGATATCAATATGCTAAGGAATTTATTCAGGATAAACGATCTCGTGAATGGATCAAGAGAATACCAGGTGTAATTACCACGCTAAAAAATGAGGTTACTCGGTCAATTATTACGAAACCTAACAACGCGATTAAAAAGAAGTCTATACCTGTACAACCAGAAAAAGATTTTTCAAAACAACCAATACTAGGTTATATCACTGTAAGATATTTATACGAACCAGGAGAGCTTGAAGGTGTTAAAAAAGTGCTACTGGTCCTATTTGGAATGTCACTGCACATAATATATCTAGTATAATACGATCTACGGGTAGACCAGCAATCTATAGATTGGATTTGACTGCTCCTCAGCAAGGATTTACTCATGAACAACTACAGGCACCTCCGAAATTCAAATTGCAACCGTATATATCAACCACACCACGCCGTGGTGTGAATGATGTTTCATTCAACCCAGGGTGATGTTGTGGGGGGGGGGGGTATATGCGGTGGCAATTTGAATGTAGGAGTGTCATCATTCATTTCATTGTATATATCCATCCAATTCATTCATTGTGTATATCCATTCATTGTCATTGCATATATCCATCCAATTCATTCATTGTATATATCAATCCAATTCAATCATTGTATATATCTATCCAATTCATTGTACCATCCTATATAATCTATTGTTTGTGCTGTCCATTCACTAAACATATCCTCTTGTGATTCTAACCCGTTATTTGACGAGTTAGATTCACTCTTAGGGGAATATGCTTCGTGATAAATCTGGGTCTGGTTAGATGTGAAAACACCTGACTAGATCCTATGAGATGTATTGTCGTATATGTAACCTCTGGACGCCTTCGATGTGAATAGCACCTGATGCAAACAAATGAGGTTCATCATATATCATCGCATCATATCTCTTGGCGAAAGTAAGATGGTAAACAACTTGCCACGAACGGGGTTCATATATCCATTCATTGTATATATCATCACATAATATCCCTTGGCGTGAGTAAGATGATACAACAACTTACCACGAACGGGTTTCATTTTTGAAAAAATATATTTTTGTATTAGAAATATGTATTATTATAGATGAATTCTGAAAATATGAATAAGATTATAGCTGAAATTTCAAAATTGAAAAAACAAGAAATTTAATTGTCTGATAATTTAAACCTTGACTAAACTATGTCTGACTTTCAAAATATAGAATACTGTTTTATAACTAACAAATATATGCTACCAAAAAGATATGCGTTGATAAAAAAAATCCAGAATTCTATTCGGGACAATCTTGCATTTTGTAGTGACGTAAAAGTGTTTGTCCCATTATTAACTGTTGTGGAAGGAATACGAAAAGATTTGGGCCGGGATTATGAAGTGAAAAAGGAGGATAATTCGAAGAGTATAAATATACGAGCGTTAATTAAAAAAAGTGAAAAAAACCACTGTATACAATTAACGATTTGACAGTAAAGCGCGTTAAAAGGAATAAAATTAACTGAAAAATATTTTAGGGAGTTATTTTTTTTTTACTTGTCTATCTGATGACAAAATCATTACATCGTACATTAATTGGAAATCGCTTTACTATTTCAATAATGGTCAACAAAGCTTTAAATACTAGATTAGCTCGTGAAAGATTAGATGCAATTAAGAGATTTATATCAAACCGCGACTCTATCAGAAATAAACTACAAGCTAGACAAAGTTTAAAAACGGTTTTTGCTGCGGGATCTGAAGAGTTGTTTAAACCAATAACCTCAGCAACGAAGGGGATAATATCAGCTACTGAGCGTGCTATATGGGGGAATGTCCCCGAGACCGGGGAAAAAAGAAAAGAAAAACCTCTTATTGGTGAACTTGAAAAAATAGCAGCGGAAACTGAACAAACAAAACAAGCTGTACAAAAACTTCTCGGTGATATTGATGTTAGTCAATCACCTGAATCAAAAAGAACAGTAGATGATTTACGCGCGAGATTTAACGAGGAAGGGTTATCAGCAATTGATAAGACTGATCTAGCAGAAATTCCTGCGCTTGTTGTTGTGACCGATGAAAACAGAAAAAAAATGTTGAAACCAGAACATCATAAGTATATTAGAAGTATAACTCATTGGGATGATGTATTTTATAAAATCAAAACTAGCAAAAGTCAAGTTGACACAACAAGTACATCATACATAGGATATATCAATGCGGTGGGTACAGTGCATAAACAATATAAAAACTAAAACCACAACAAAAAACACAAAAATTGCAAGGAAGAAAACAGCGTTCACAGAAAAAAATCTTTCTCACCGAAAAAACAAGAAGAATCTCAACAACAACTACCACCCCAAGCTTCGCTTGGACCATTGTATATACCATCTGATCGAGACGACGATGATGATGATGATTTTAATTACTTACAAAGTACGGATTTAGAAAAACTGGAGACAGCAACTGGTTATAGTAGCGGGAAGGGATTTTCTGGGCGTGGAATTTTAGGTTGTAGTCTAGTTAGTTGTCCTGGTAATATTCTCAGTGATATAGCACGATTAGAAGTTCTCATCGCAGGGAAACGAGCTGGAAATAACTCACCGGAAATAATTAATGAAGCAGATGATATCTGCATGCAGTTATTTCAAGGTGGCATCATGGATATTGGTTTATATGGAGATTTCATTGGCGAGTTAGTTGAAAATCCTACGAATTATCACTAAGTCATCGCATTAGATAAATATCATTTAAATAAGATGATCATACACTACAACCAAGACAAACCAAACAGCGTCTATGTAGTAAACTCGCGGTTTCCAGTTTATAACGCGTACTATGGTGATGGTCTCGATGATACAATTGCAGGGTTATTTGCAAGAATGGCTCCAAACGTAGCGCCGCAAGCAAAGCAGTTATCAATGAAAGCCATTGATGTTATTCGTGATAAAGGTAATAGCGCTGTTGGAGATGCTGCCGGAAAAGCGTTTTCAGCCGTGAAGAATAAACTAATAGTGCTAGTTCGGCGGCGAAGAAAACCAGGACCACTACCATCTACAGCTGAAATGCCCGCGAGCGTTAGTAAAATAATAAATAGCCCAGTGGACCAGAAACTAGCGTCACTGGTGACTAACGCCCAAGATAACAAAACCGCAAATATGATAGCGGGAAGTGGCTTAAAAAAACCACGACGGGGTCGTCGACGTCGATGATTTAGATCAATGAATATATGATAAAATGTTCAAACGGTCACCTGATCCAGCGTTTGATATGGACGCCCCAGTGCGCAAGGATGATTCTGTACGTGATTATCAATTTTATGCCTATCACGCAATACAACCAGATCTTAGATCAAGAATTGAACTTCAAATTCATGATACCAGTAAAAATTTTCTACCCGCTGAAGCGTTTATCGAAGTAGAAGGAGAACTTTGTAACAAATGTCTCAGCTCATACACCATACGCAGATAACCCACTTGTCCGAGTTGGTTTTGTCAATAATGGG
The DNA here is from genome assembly GCA_029339505.1 of Unio delphinus. Classification (NCBI taxonomy): domain Eukaryota; kingdom Metazoa; phylum Mollusca; class Bivalvia; order Unionida; family Unionidae; genus Unio; species Unio delphinus. The sequence continues at coordinate 573,340 of JAQISU010000120.1, forward strand.
ATCATGGCGTTATTTACTAACGCTAGATATCGCATTGATGGAAAAGAAATTGAACCTTTTGAGAATGATGTTGAGGTTGCAACAACAATAATAGGGTTAGCAAGATATACAAGATCAGCGGGTCCATCTATGATGTTTGCTAAGGATATTACTGATCACCCGAATCACACTCCGTATATTAAAATACGAACTGCAAGAGCTCCTTCACTTGACCCACAACCCGATACCCCTGAACACAGAGATAGATCAGCTGCTGAGATTGATATTGTCGGAAGCGCTAATCCCGATTACAATTTAGGATATGCAACACGCAAAGCAATGCTACAAGGAGATCGTCGACGATTTTCATGCGCAATTCCACTACATCATATATTTGGATTCTGCAGAAATGTCCGAAAAGTCATCTATGGAACAAAACATACGGTAGTATTCGTGCGAAAGGGTACTGATAATGGTGCAATTTGGCAAAGTGCTGATGTTGCTGATGGTAAAGTTAGATTATTTAAACTATCACTGTGGATGCCAGTGTTAACTCCATCAATCACCACAGAGGAGCGATTACTATCATTGATGGACCAAGGACGAAAATCGTTGCTGAACTTGTTTTCAGTGAGTACAGATACTATATATTCTGATATTAATGGTACATTTACATGGCACCTGGCAGCGCGAAAAGGTTCATGTCATATATTTGCTGCGCTACAGGATATAACGCGATTAGATAATCAAACACGTAGCCATATAATATTTGATCAGTTAGGCGTTAAAGAAGTCTCGCTGAGAATAAACGGCCAACAGGAACCATCCGAGGATATACAACTTGATTATGATAACAATTATATTTCACGCGTGTATCATCGTCTATTGTCATATATGGCACGCGATCAAAATGTTGATACTGGTCTGCAAATATCACAATTGGATTTTAAGATTCTGTATCCGATCTATTACTTTTCGCTGGAACATCCTGACTTACCTAAACAATCCGTCGTTGATATACACTTTAGAGCTCGTGTAGCCCCTGGAGGTGTTGGTTATAGAGCGGTTGCAGTGATACTCAGCGACAAATCAATGCTACTCGAAGGTATTGCCGGAAGAATGAGAGTGATACATGGGCCAGTGGAAAAATGTCACAATTAGAACAATCTGTTATTGTATAATGAAATACAATCATATTAGTGTTGAGTTAACTCCCGGTCAGCTCAAGAAATTGCAATCGGAATCAGCTAAAAAATAAATGCGGAACCACAATAACAATGAAACCCAATCAGTTGACTGGCGGTAGGAATCAATTGTCGCTGACGACTGGTTAAGTAAAACACTTCAATGATGCGTTTAAAGATAAGAAAGGAGTTCAGATCACTCTATGCAGCCGCGATTAAAAACATGATATAATCAGGTGGTATATTCCCGCTGTTAGCTGCAATTCCGGCTTTGATTATAGCAGCGGCCCCATCGGTGGAAAAAGCGGCGGCGTTAGGAGCCGTAGGTACCGAGGCAGGAATGGCACTAAAGAAAGCTAACGGGAAAGGGTATAAAAAAGCGAAAGATTCTAAGACTACCAGGAACCCGGTATTCATGGTACAGCGGAAAAGGCCTGAGAATCCCAGGAACAGTTTACTAGTTGGAGAGTCTTTGACTGAGGAACCTATGGTTCCCATGTCCAATTTTGATTTACTCGATGCTGCTAAACAAAACTCGGGATAAAAAACTTCAGAGGTGTCTTTATAATAAAATCAGTTACCGGCACAACCAAACAGCGTTGAAACCGGTATTATTAATAACAGCACCGGACCCGGAACCCAATCGGGTTGCATACGCAATTGATCCACGTGCAATTATTTATTTCGATTCACATCGATTAGCGCCACCGAAGGAATTTATGAGTTATATAAACCGCTTAAAACATTTTCATGAAATGAAGACTTGGTATTCTACGCTACCAACACAACATCTAAATGATCCACCAATATGCGGCAACGAAGTATTAAACGTCCTTGACGCTATTTCAACATTTGGAAAACCACCACATGTTGTTGTAAATGAATATATTAGCAGTCGCTGGTAACGATGAAGTCGTCAACGAAGTGATTTTAGAGAGAGATTATATAGAATAACATAATGGATATTTGAGGGAGATCTTTATCAGCGCTGAAGAAACCCGGACCTGATGGCGTTGCAACCGGTGATATAAAAAAAAATAATCAAAGATGAATAGCTGAGACGTTAAACTTAGCAAGTGTTGATCCAAATGAAATAGTTGTTTTTCAAGATCGGCAGGGTAAATTGAAAACTAGTTATTTTTCCCTGGATGATATTTTAATTAAATAACGAGATGCAACCGAGAACACCGTTGCGTTATTTTCCGATTAGGGAAAACTCAAACCGGGCATACTCGTTGGAACTAGCAACACTCCAAGCCAAATATGAAGACCACGTTGAAAAGTTTTCATCTTTTCGTAAAAATCTCATCGAGAATTTTTGTACAACCACACCGGATAAACTCGAAATAAAACTTCCTGATGTTAAAAAATCCATCGAGGAGACGAACAAATTTATCGAAGCAATCAAAGATGATTTTCCGAGGAGGATAACAATCATTGAGAAAACGAAAATTCCTCATAAGAAAACCAACAACGTAGTATACACGATCCAACACGGATCATTTGCGTGGACTCCAACAAACAATATACCACATATCACTGCAACTGTCAAAGGTATTTATCGATTAACACTAGTAACACCGACTCAATTTAATATATCATCGTCGAGTTCATCTGGGGTCAATAATACGATATCAACAATAATCGACAAGGATAAAATTGAACAGTTCACGATAGCATCCACTGATAAGAATTTGTTTAGGGTTTTAATAACATGGTATGTGGAATTCGTAGCGGATTTGAATAAACAACTGATTTGGAAATAAAATGTCGTCATCAACGGTACCTTCGGTATCTCAATATCGCTATGATCAGGCCAGAGAGTTTCAGACTAAACTCAAAACTCTCACTGAGGAGTATCAAACAAAAATAAAAAATTCCAACGAAGAATCACGGCAGTTGACGTTACCGTGTACTCGGTGAGTAGTGTAATCACCGGAGCTGGTATAATACTATCCTCGGTGACAATGATTGCTCCGATAGCTTTTCCAATTTGTATATCAGCGGCAACAACAATCGCGGGAATAATTTCGATAATAACAAAAACAATATAATCATGCAGCCAGAGTAATCTACAAGACTGCATAATTAAATTTCATGTTGTATCAACCGCGTACTCGCAATTATCCTCGTTGATACCGTCGTCACTCGACGATACATTTATATCCGATAGTGAGTTCTCAGCGATGGTAAGTATTTCTGATTCCGCGATGTCAAAATTAGAAATACAAAATGAATATAATAACAATGACAACACCGCAGGAATTACTTCAACTAATAGAGGAGAACACAAACCAAGTACAAACCAACATGATCTCAATAACATCAACGAATCCTGAATTCAGTGTGAGTTACCCTATTCCGATTCCTGTGAAGTAGATAGCGCTAGCAAAACTACGAGTGTATCACAGTTGGCCTAATATTAGGTCGGTAGCATTTGGCGGTCAACAACCGAATAACAGCTTAGTATTTGCGTATAAGAATTGCGAAGACGGGACTCCAGATTGGAATGTTGTTTCAATACCATCTGGGTCATACCAAATCGAACAAATCAATGCTGAATTTCAGCGTAGAATAAAATCAGTTACTGGAACAGAAGAATCGAAAATCGCTATAACGGTTCATGAGCCGACGTTATCATCCGCGATCGAGATAAACTCATCCGAGTATTCCGTAGACATCTATCAGAGTTCTATAAAAACCGTACTAGGATGGCCTGAAACACCACCTCCACCTAAAAAATCTGATTATGTCACGGTTAAACAATCATACCACGAAATTACCACATCAAAGTCATATCTGCCGGGTAGTTATTTTATATTTCTATCCACCAGAGATTCCGCCGTTTGGAATATTAAGATTGAAGAGACTCCAGAAGTAACTACATAGAAAAATATATCACATAACGACCTCATTGAATACTTTATAGAAATCAATCAAAAACACAGTCAACAACTACAACGGGATTCTAATGAGTCTAATCGGAACGAAATTATTAACCGAATTGAAATATTAAATCAACTTGCATCCGATATGGAATATATCAACCAGCGATTAATTCAAGTAATAATTGATCATGACGATTTTAATCACTCTAAATGAAAATTTCTAACTGCATACAATATAACAGAATATGAACTACCGAATTTGAAGTATTCTGGGTATAACGCAAACGAACTGAAAAAAATATGTTAATGATTTTATCAATGACAATTTACTGTAGCAGTCATAGCATGGAGACAGCAATACAAGGGTCGAACTATCCTTAAATATAAATAATGACCCGGTGGTAGGCATATTGCTCCTCAAAATATGAATTTATCCTCTTTGATTGCATTGAATTTAGTATGTGATTTTATCGAAGGAAGTTATCAAATAAATCTCGAGCGATCAAATCAAGCTCAGCATGGATATATTCTATATTCATTTGCACCAACAGCTCCTCCAGGATTTCTAGTCATTGAGGATCCAACTAATCCACTCTATATGCGATGTCATAATCTGAGAATTAATTTCAGACTCACTGACCAGTCTAATAATCTAATTGATTAACGAGGTGAGGCTCTACAAATTAGTCTGTTTGTGAAATCCTAAAGAACTTTCATCGTAAAAGAATTGTTAACCCATAGCAGCAGGGGGGGGGGGGGGGGGGGACAACGACATGGCGTCTTTTGTTTGCAAATAGACCCTTACGAGGAACCAAATAGACCCTTCTAGTATATATTTACTAGGAAGCCTTGGTTTGTCAAATAGACCTTTCTATTAAATATTAACGAGAAGGAAGCCTCGTCGACGCCTAAAAAGTTTGTCGGATTCTCCCCTCTGCTGCTGAGAAAGGTAAAACACTGTTGATTAAGATGGTATAAATGAAGGAATCAAGGATAGAGAGCTGCTTTTTTATCGAAAATACTGTAATCTTAATGGCAAGACTTTTTTTGTGATTGAATGATGTTTGGGCTTTTACCCATGCTCAGAGCATGGTGGGTGATATACAAACCACAAAACATTGGTCATACAGTTTCATCCAAGAAATCAATCCAAACATTTAGCATGATTAAATAGTCACACTCCAGTGCAAAGATGTATTTTTTGCTCAATACAATTCCGCAGTTACGCAATTTCCGATTTATTGTGATTACTACAGGTTTTAATTTAATATTAGTTTTATTACACGAGTATAATCGTTATACAGTTAACTTACCGATTCATGCAACATATATGTTGACCATCAATCATTACTCAGACTTAACGGATTAACGATCAGGTTGATTGATTTTCCATGTAGTAAACTTTTTCCTTAATATCGTAAAGATCAGATTGGTTATTTCATATGTTTATATGGTTGTAACGTTACTAACAACATGCATTTCTTTTAAATTGCGAAACGAGATAGATAAGTTATAATATTTATTTTGCGTTATTTAATTTTCTAGTTTGTAAATCTCCGTTTAAATGGAAATACGTACGTCTCCATGTTTTTCAAACAACTTATAACCGGACTGATGAGACCTTTTGTGACTTAATGAGTTTTGGGTTAATACACACACAAACATGCGCTCGCACGCTCAAGTGCACGCACCACAGATGATTTGATTTCCTGCTAATGTGACCTTTGAGGTTCCCTTTTATCAGCGCGAATACATTCTTTACACTGACAAGTCAGTATTAAATGACAAACAATCTGTTTGGTAAGAATAAACGTGATATTGCACGGGAAGTGAAAATGATACACAGGAGGACAATGCAAATTAATTTCATCTGGAAACGTAAAATGTTATGTAGAATTGTAAAATCTTGATTGACGTATCTTAATCCTAATTTAAATCTAACTTCAAAACATGATTAAGTGGTTACAAATGTCAACGATCCTAAATGCGATGCGTCATATACTAGCACAACGTGATACTAATACAGCGGAACCCAGTCTGGATTTACCCCGGAATGCACATAGATGTCACCAGACCAGTGCGGATATCATGACGGTACAATATATTAGTGGTGCTACCTTGACTACAGCAACAACTGGGATTACTGTTCCAGTAAATCAAGCAGATCTAATGGATGGGAATACGTTAGATATCAATCTGGAAATATAAGGCAATATTGTGGTGGTGTTTCATTTAAGAATAATATCGAAGACAATCTATATATTAAGCCACGTCAATATGTATACAGAACGAAGACGTAATCAAAACCTAGGTTCGGTACCATGTAGACTTAAATGGAAATTGGAGATATTGTTGCTAACTTTTACACATTAACTGCTGTCATATCAAAAAATATAATATGACACGTTTTGGAAGGTGTGTAAACCACAGCAATCGAAATAGAGCCGTTCATTAGCTTGTATACTCTCATTAAACATATCAATACAAGCTGTACAAACGTATATGTGTAATTGTCCTGGTTCTAGTGTGTGTCTGTATACGTTATTTAGTACTTTATCATATTTAGCAAAGTTGGCCATTTAATTCTACAAAATGTTGAATAATACTAACTGTATGTGATTCTTAATAAGCAGACCTAGTATGTTTCATTTTATTTAGGAAGTTCTATTATTTTAGTTTGAATGAGGAAAATGTTTGTTTCGTTTCACTTGATTATATTACTATTCCGTTATAGATACAAACTTAAGTCTAGGATCAATGCAATCAGAATATTAAGTTTGCAAACCTGCCCAACAACTGATGCTTCAAACCGCATTTTGTTATCTCGAAAGACAACAAAAACATAAAATATGTACAAAAATTAAAGTAATGTATAACTTATTGTGTCTGATCATCCTCAATGTCTTATCGAGAGCGTCAGAAACATCAACAGAGCGTACATTAATTATGAAAAAACACAATTGTTAAGTTTGATATGAAAGTATCCCACCAACGACGACAATTTACAAAAATATCACAAACGAAAATTTTTGACATTGATATAAACGCAATGTTTAATAATGAATTATTTATATGAACAATAATGAAACGAGCGTCTATATAACCAAAATGGTGGATTCATCAACATAAGAACGCACAAAAGTAATAATGAAAAATACAAATAAATTACTTCACAGATACAAAAACAAGGAATGAATGATTCGAGTTCATTTCACAAGAAAATATGCATACAGATTTCTCAGCTAGCAAACATTGTAGAAGTTTATTCATGTAGTAAAGTGAGTTCACTCAGATATTGAAAGTATGCGAACATAAAAAATACAAATATACAACGTATCTCTATAGTTACAGTCCCGAAAGATACAACTGGTTTTACGAACCCCAAATTTAGCCCACGGCTACAAGATTATATATGAGAAGATACACTCGATCATCATCTTCTTTTATTTCATCTCTACGGCTACAACAGTTCTGCTTCATAACTGCCACGGTTAATTTGTCTGGTTGGCTTTACAGCTTGCACCAAGTCGAATACTCCGATAACTTTGAAACGCTCGGGTCAAACTAGAGTCTATAGACTCCAGACCCTCTCGATGCTCCAGAAAATTAGGACTGTTATACACAACTCTACGCTCCGGACAACACTGGACAGCTAAAACAAAACCGTGTGTTATATATATGCTACGAACATAAAAAGGTAATAGCATTATACACGGTAGGTTATACTGATAACTTTACCACCACAATAATTACAAATTCAAACAACAAATTCAGACGTAAACCTAACCTTGCTCTATAAGAATCCTATTGTTCTAAACCTTCCTTAAATCTGTAACCTTACATTATAAAAACAATCCGTGCGAAGTCGCAAACAAGATTAGAAATATGTGAATTATACTGTGTAAACAAAGCTGCAGAGCAAACATACAAAAATATGTGATACTATCGTAGTAATATCTTATATACAAGACCTTAATAAACGTTTATACCTCTAGAGCTGAAGATCTGCAAGTCCTTATAGTAAACAACGGACTGACATCATCATCATCTTCATTGGGCGCCTTAGTCTCAGGAGACCATGCGAATAGCGCCCTTGGAGTGTCGTCCGTCTCTGGGTTGTTGGAATCGTCTGTTGTGGCTGTGGAGACCTATGCGCGAGCGGCAGTCCCTCTTACAGTTTGTGCTGACATGCTGGGAAGCCCGAGTTGCTGTGGTTCCTGTCACGTGGCAATTTCTGACACGTTTGTCTGCTGCCAACTGACCTCTCCTCGTATCTGCAACTGAGATACCTTTACTTACTGTCAGTCTCCAGGTTCCTCGGTCCTCGGCCAGCACTTCCCAGCCATCAGGTGCGATGTCACATGTCTTCAGGTCCCTCTTGCATGCATTCTTGAAACGGAGTGAGGGGCGCCCGACTCTTCTTGTGCCAGTGGCCAGCTGTCCATATAGGATGTCCTTTGGCAGCCTCCCATCCTCCATGCGTCGGACGTGTCCCAGCAATCGAAGGCGACGTTTTGCTCAGAAGGGAGAACATGCTGTGGGTGTTTTCTTTCTGTAGGATTTCGCTGTTTGTGACATGGTCCTGCCAGTTTATTTTCAAGATGTGTTTAAGGCACCATATATGGAAGGAGTTGAGCCGACGCTCTTGTCTCATGTAGGTATTCCAGGTCTCACTTTCATATAGAAGGGTGCTGAGAATGCAGGCTTGGTAAACTTTGACTTCGGGTCGCACTGTCAGCGCGTTGTTTTCCAAAACCCTCTTGGTCAGTCGTGACATGATGATGTTTGCCTTTCCAAGCCTTCTGTCCAGCTCATTATCAAGCGAGAGAGTTTTGCTGATGGTTGACCTTAGATAGGTAAAGTTGTTGACTGCTTCTAAGGTGACACCGTTGATTTTGATTGTAGGGGAAATGGTGGTATCTTGCACGCTGACCTTTGTCTTTTCCAGGATGATGTTGAGTTCAAACTGCATGCAGGCATCAGCAAAACGGTCTTCCAGTCTCTGAAGAGCTTCCTCAGTGTGTGCCACAAGAGCCGCGTCATCTGCAAAAAGTATCTCCCTGATGAGCACAGCCCTCACTTTCGTCTTTGTGCGCAGTCGTGCCAGTTTGAACAGCCTCTCATCGGACCCGGTGTGTATATATATGTCATCAGTGGACGAGTCAAGAGCGTAGGACAGAAGCAAGGAGAAGAAGATCCAGAATAGGATTGGTGCCAGAACGCAGCCCTGATTCACACCGCTGTTAACTGGGAAGGAGGTTGAGGAAGATGCATCATACACGACTGTTCCCTTCATATGCATGGAAAGAGATTATCATTCTGCGGAGTTTTGAAGGGCAACTGATCTTAAAAAGGACCTTTCTGCTGACTAAGTCAAAGGTCTTGATGAGGTCGATGAACATCATGTAGAGTGCTTGACCTTGCTCTCTGCTCTTCTCTTGGAGGTGTCGTAAAGAGAAGATCATGTCTGTTGTCGACCTGCCTGCTCTGAAACCACAATGGGAATCTGGGTACACACGGTCTGCCAGCAACTGCAGCCTGTTTAGAATGATGTGGGCATACACTTTACCAACGATACTCAGAAGCGAGATGCCTCTGTAATTATTGCAGTCACTGCGGTCGCCCTTGTTTTTGTAAAGGGTCACAATCGTGGCATCACGCATGTCTTGGGGGATTGCTCCTTCCTCCCAGCAGAGTCAAAGTAGTTCGTGCAATGGATGGAGCAGTGTTGGTTTCCCAAATTTGATAGCTTCGGGCGGGATGCTGTCACTACCTGGTGCTTTGTCATTTGGGAGGGAGTCAATTGCTTTGCTGAGCTCTTCTAAGGTTGGCACTTGGTCGAGCTCCTCCATGATGGGAAGATTCTTTATGCTGCTGAGGGATGCTTCTGTGACTAACGTTTCACGGGAGTATAGCTCTGAGTAGTGCTCCACCCATCTGACCATCTGTTTTCCACGGTCTGTGATCTTCTCTCCCATCATGGATTTCAGGGGAGCGACCCCTTTCACTTTAGGGCCTAGAGCCTACTTGATGCTACTGTACATACCTTTTATGTTTCCGGTCTCGGTACTGTGCTTGATTTCTTCACACAGTTGATGCTAGTACTCTTTTCTCGCACAGTCTAGCGATGCGTTGGGTGTAGCGTCGAGCACGTTTAAAAGCAGCATGCGTCCGTTCATTGGGGCATTTTTTGTACGCTATAAAGGCTTTTTGTTTCTCCTCGATTAGTGTTTCCATCATTTTTTGGTGTGCTTTGAACCCGTCCTGACTGGGTCGTTCCTTTTTTGCCAAACGTGGACATGGCTGTTTTGTAGATGGTACCCTTCATGGCGTTTCACTTGACTGTGGCGTCGTGCTCTGGCAGGTGCTGGAGAGCCTTGTCCAGCGCGGACACATACTCCTGTACCTAGGAATGGACCGACATCTGTGCGGTGTTTATGCCTGGGTGTCCTTTTGGGTTTGAACGGTGTAGTGTCTTTGGCTGTAGTCTCACCCTGCTGCTCACGAGGGCATGGCTGGAGTCGTAGTCTGCAGTCTGGCTGGTTCTGGTGGAGAGGACGCTGTTAAGGGCAGAGCGCCTGGTAATGACCAAGTCACGTTAGGGCCAGTGCTGGGACCTGGGGTGTTTCCATGACACTTTGTGCTGTGGCTTACCCTTGAGAAAAGTGTTTGTTATGCACAGACCATGGCAGGTGCACAGCTCCAACAGTCTCTGACCGTTTTCGTTGGTTTTTACAGTACCATGATATCCAAGGCAGGTAGGCTATGATTCGTGATACTCACATACTCTAGCATTGACGTCACCGAGGAGAAAAAGTGATTCGTGTTTGGGGCATCTTTTAATCTGTTCATCCAGCTGCCCATATAACCGATCCTTGGTGTCTTTGGAAGACAAGAGGGTGGGGGCGTAAACACTAAAGATGTTGACAGGACCTGAAGTAGTGAGGAGGCGAATGGACAAGCAACGCTCAGTGCTCCCTGCGAGAGGTTCAAACAAGCCCGGAAGATTGTTTTTGATGACGAAGCCCACTCGGTACTGACGGGGCTCCTCAGGTTCGCGACCATTACCAGAAGAAAGTGTATTTTTCCTCTCTGAGGGAGCCATTAGAGGCCAGTCTAGTTTCCTGGAGGACAGCTATGCTTATATTTAGCTCGGTGAGTTCTCTATCGATGATGGCCGTTTTCCTGGCGTCATCAACTTCTCTGAGGTCATCGGAGATGCCTGTACGTATAATGCGCACATTCTAGCTTGCAAATCGAAGAGCTGGAGTCTTCTTTATTCGTTTCTTTTTATTTTTGTCTGGTGTGGAATTTTCGTCTGCTTGCCATGTTAAGCAACACACTGAACTCCAGACACCCGTTGGAGCAGGCAGACGATGGAGGGTCAACACCTTATTGACTGGGGGGCTGCCCGGCTTGAGGCGGGCGGAAGTTGGCGGGGGAACTCCATGATCCCTCCCAACGTCAAAGCTGACCCATGGCGCCCCTTCCCTACGCCTATCGGGTGGGACTTATAACCCTTAATCTGTCAGCTTCCGTGTTATTTCCTCACTTAGTAGCGTGACTGGAGTGACCTCTCCAGGGCGCAAACCTGGGCGTGGAATACGGAGATCCTGGCTTGCCCAGGCTTCAGAATATCCTTCTTGTCCCTACTGGTTGGGTCCAAAGGAATGCTGAGCATGACACTTGGCACCAGTTTGGATGCAGGAGCTGTCGGAAGGAAGTCGTAGTCGAGATCCAGCCGCATTTAGGGCTCCACTCCGGATTTTCAGTCTGGGTTTACTCGCGTAGCTTTTCCTTCTCCCGAAGATATCCAGAAGGCAGTGGAAAAATTGGTTTTCAGGCAGAGTTTTCTTCTCCTAGAACAATTGCCTTGACCAGGCTAACGAGCTTCGTCTACCCTGGTTTGGAGTCAGAGTTTACCTTCTCTTAGACTGGCTGCCTGCCAAGGGTAATGAGCCCAGTCTGCCCTCGCAGTTATACCGCCGAGCACTCGGTCGCGCCACACAACAGACTCTGTGAAAACAAGGGGCCCCGCGTGAAGGTGCTGTTGTGGACACAATAGTGTAGGAGAGGCTATATGCAAGTAACCTCCTGTCCATCAGAGCAAGACAGTGGTCCTGCAGCGATCACTACACCTGGAAAGGAGAGGCTATAAGAGACGCTTCACTTCCCTTTGGCAAGCGGGACGTCAGGCCCAGACCATGCACCCCCCACAACGGACTGACAAGACAATCAGTTATGTAATGTGCTATACCAAGGCTGTGGTATGTATACACAGATGTTGTTTGTGCAATGAAGGCATTTGGGTTTTCCCATCGAAGGCACGTCGCATGTGCGGCATATGATGCACCAAACTCGCTAGTTTAAAATACAAAACAACTTATTTTAATCACCCTCGGGTATCGTTGTAGACCAAAACATCTCCAGTCAGTACATGTATTTAATACATAAAATGGTTAATACTATTCAGTGACACCGGCAGTGGACTTTTAATTTGCACTCCTTGAAAGAGATGCAGCTTCTGTGCAACATGATAACCGGGTGGGCTTTCGGTTTTAAAACAGACTATATGATGCAGACAGAATGCTGAATGAGGCATGATTTGAATGAGAAATAAATTGTTATTCAGATGTGAGTTTATGTGATCCAAATAATAGATGAATTAACATAATACGCATGTTCTTAATAATGAAACTAAAAAGAAATATCATTACACAGTACAACGGCAAGGGGTCGATTTTATATATGTCATTTACTCAAATAAATAAAGTATCATTTCATTCATATTGTAAAATGCATAGATTCAAAGAGGGAAATTATGTAAACAAAACTGACACATATGCAAAATATGTTTAAATTATTAAATCACACTGAGTTTTACAAACTCCAAACATTAGCCTACTGCTAAAAGAGTACATGTATGGAGTTAGTCACTCCGTCACAAGCACACTCTGCTGCCAGTCACACTGGCGAATCAAGCCGTCAGTATTCCAAGTTGGCCTCCCAAGTAATCAGCTCCCACCAATCTCTGCACACACACCCGATCATCTATTCTATTACAACCGGCAACAATATTCATCACTGTATATTCAGCTCTAAGGCTCTTATGGTTCAATTTCACAGATTATATGCTCAACCTTTTTTGGCTATCTCTGTAGTTGATATCGCGTCGACTCTGATTACTGATAACAGCTCTATGTCTGATACATGCGGTCCACTAAACGCCCATCTAACGCTGTATACTAAGTATGATACTGTCATACACGAGTAAAGATAATGGCACTACAAACGGTACGCTATAGAGATTACGGTATCATCAAATAATCACAAAACAAAATGAAAGTTCAAAAGCGATTAAAATTATATGGTACTAAACGTGGTATTACACTGGTACTAGCTTATACATAGTAAAGTAATAGCTCCGATACCTTTATAGCTGAAGCTTTGCAAGTCCTTAAAGTAAACTATTCACTGTCAAGACATCGTGTAATGTTAAGAAGTAATTTTCCCATTCACATAATTGTGCACATGCATAATAGTATGAACCGAGCTCACTATTTCGAAATAGTGTACACTATATATAAATTATCCGCAGGTATCGCGTTGCACACAAAAACACTGAGAATATGTGTTTAATAAATACAATGGTTGATAAAATTTCGGGACATTGAGCAGTCTCAGTTTAATTCATTTCATATCCTCCATCTTTATTCAAGGTTTAGCTACGTTTTTTCTTCTTAGATAATCAACATAGTTTCCAACATAAATACTATACGAATAAATACGCTTCCGATTTTTTACTTGTTAGCCAACACAACAGTGTACGAGTAAATACGTTTACGAACACTTACTTGTTAGCTAATAAAAACACTATAAGAGTGAACAAGAACACGAATATTTACTTGTTATAATTAAGAAAACACTGTACGAGTAAATACGTTTACGAGTTTTTACTTGTTAGCCATCAAAGGCACTATACGAGTAAACAAGTACACGAATATTTACTTGTTATACTTAACAAAAACACTATACGAGTAAACAAGTTTACACATATGTAGATGCTATCATATAAAAACATTATACGAGTAAATACGCCTTCGAATTTTAACTTGTTAGTCAACAAAAGCACTATACGAGTAAATAAGTTTACGAATATGTACTTGCTATCCAACAAAAACACTGTACGAATAAATACGTTTACGAATGTTTACTAGTTAACCAACAAAACCAATTTACGGGTAAAGAAGTACACGAATATTTACTTGTTATCCATAAGAAAACACTGTAAGAGTAAATAAATTAACGAATTTTTACTTGTTAGCCAATAAAAACACTATACTGAGTAAACAAGCTTACGAATATTGACTTGTTATCCATAACAAAACACTGTACTAGTAAATAAGTTCACGAATTTTTATTTGTTAACCAAACAAAACACAATACGAGTAAAAAAGTTTACGATTATTTACTTGTTATCCCCAAAAAAGCTGTACGAGTAAATAAGTTTACGAATGTTTGCTTGTTAGCCAACAAAAACACTTTGCGAGTAAACATGTTTATGATTATTTACTTGTTATCCATAATAAAACACTGTACGAATAAGTACGTTTAGTATTTTTTACTTGTTATCGAATAAAACTGTAGGAGCAAAGAAGTTTACGAACATTTAGATTTTATCCAACAAAAACACTGTACGAGTAAAGACGATTACGCAAAGGAGATCATTATTATCCACTTAAAAGGTCTCGTTGGTTTCGTGATTTCGGAAGTTCATTATATTGTTGTTGAGTCACAACTTTGCTCACTTTATTTCCAGCCATGGCACTCTGCTACAGTGTTCACTGTATTATTGATACTGACATGCGTTAACCAGCCTAGAAATGGATGAACATAAAATAGAGTACATATGTTTTCGGTTCAGCAGGATTTGTTCGTTATAACAGGTACATTTTGGTAAAATCATTTGAGACTTTGTTCTTTTGTAACTGTGAAATATAGTAATTTATTTTAAGTGGACGTTTTGTAACTGTACAGATTGGAGTATTAAATACTCTTTAATAACACAGGACTATGCGGTGCAGCATCAAATGGTTTTTACATATATAAAGATAAAAAAAATGCCATGACTCACCAGGTTACGAGCTGGAAATCAATACACGTGATCGTACATAGGACGTACAAATTATGCAAAAGGTAAAATCTACGCAGGTTAGATACATATTGCAACTGAAACATTTATAAAGAAATGGAACCATTGAATAATATATATCATTTATATTATCGGTCTATGTCGGACCAGGATAAAGATATTAATTACTCAATACTACTTCAGTATGCATTGCGATATCATAAGATGGTATCAATACAACGAACAAAGTCTGTATTTCCGGCAGGAAGTCAAAAAACATCGACGACACTGTGCCAACTGGAAATACCAAAGTGTCGGCCAGACAACAAGTGCGGAAATCATGATGGCTCTAGCTATGTCTGGTGCTACACTGACTACAACAACATTTGGTTTTACAGCTGTACTACACATTGCGATACTCACGGAAAGCAATAGCAATGGTGTCAATATGTAGATACATTGCAATATTTTGGTAATCATCAACAAAAATAAGTCGAAGGAGGACCATATCTTGACAAACACCAATGTAGTCTGCTCAACGACAAAGACAATGACATAATCGATAATCCATTCCTGGTTATATAAACATTTGGATGGATACAAGGGCTTTTGTTGTGCACCTATTTGTCCTCATTAACACATGGTTTGATCTATAATCAACTATTTATCGCGATATACACACGTGGCATTAAATGGGAGTATAATACAATAAAGCGGATATAAAATAACAGTTCAATAACAAATTTAAACTCCCAGGACATATGAAAGCAAGGTAAATACACTATAATCAAACATATTTCGTATTCTAATATATATCAAAGCTTGTAATCTTAAGTTAATAGACATATATAATATTGTTTAAATGCATTGTACTTTGCTGCAATTGATGTTTCCTGATATTCTCTTTAAACATGTGAAAAGTAATAAAGCAAACGACTCTTTTCTTAAATTGAGTTTTATTCGTTTTCAGTTAATAGATAAATTCAAGCTTAATTGCAATCAAAGTTTATTGTATTTTGAATAGAATATAGGTTTGTTTTAGTAAAATAGTATCCTATTAGTAAGTGTGCGAGTTACATGGATTAGGCTACGTAATCTATGAATGACCTCCTACGATATTGTGATCCAGTGTGAGAAAAAGATAGAAAAAAAAACTCGAGAACTGGGAATGAATCTTGAGAAGAAATGATACAATTTCAACTTAAATGATATAGACCTGATCGCATCACCTTCCCCTCTGCTGTCTTCCAACATTCCGTTTTGTCCATTTTCCTTTACTGAATGCCTCGTCCTTCTAAGATTTCCTAAATTCTAATCTCAGCACATCATGTTCCTCTGTCGGACATCTCTCATCACTTCACCATTTTCCTTTTTTTTTTTGGGGGGGGGGGACTCCGTCTCCTGACTCTCGATTGCCCTCTCCATCAGAACACAGTTTGCTTAATGCTGTTAACTTTAAAAATTGTGCATCCAGCACCGAACATTGTCTTTCTCGCAAGAGAGTCACATGTTACCTTCCTTATTTAAGGAAGAAAACATTATTCTTTCCAATGCTTTCCCGTTAAGCCTATCTTCTGTCTCTCATAAAAAGTTCGGACTAAAGAATTTTGACCACAATTTGCAATTTAAAAGCCCATTAATTCCAAGATGTAAGCCTTATCTGCATTCAGCCAATTATAAGCAGTGTTTTCACAATTTTGTTCGTCAGACAAATATTTGTTTTGCTAGGCAGATATCTCAACTACGTTATATAACTTATCGCTCTGGAGAATGACTATTTGAAAGAGATGGGAAGCTTATATATCTCTTTCTCAAAACAGTTTTACGATATCCAGTCAATTTCATTCAATCAGAAGATAAGCCCCATTTAAAATGTAAGAAATTATGAATAAAGGTCGAAATAATCCTTCCCAAATACTTCCCTGGTCTAATTATGATAAAACGTTATACTAGACTCATTCAATCTTAAAGGTAGACCTAAATGCAATATACTACGTTCAGTAATCTTATTGTAATCGATATTTCAAGTACATTGCGATGACAATACATACATTCAATCACTGGATTCGGAGATATGACACTCTTAATATCACCGAAATGCGACGTCTTCGGAAACAACCCTTTATGCACGCACGAGCTTGCGACGTCACAAGAGGAACCTGCAGTTGGCTAACACCATGGTTACTCATTGTGACAGTCAGAGCGAACATGAACCAAACATTGGTATAATCTTCCTCTTCGCTTGATGAAAGTCGCTGATAACCAACGAACAATTCCAACATGAAAATCCATAGTTAGTACGCCCCCAACCAGTCCAAATAAGGCCAAACGAAATGAATTTCCAAATGAATGAAAAAAAATAAAAAAACACCAAACCACTCAGGAAGAAATGAAACAAACAAAACAACCGGAAAAACAACAACAGCAACAACAATGAATATTTATATATACACAGTCATAAATAACTTTATCTTAAACATGTTAAATTTAAAATTGTAAAAAAACTCAGCATAAATATATCTTCAATAAATGCAAATGAATTAGATATTGCAAAAGCAAACCAAATCATCAAAACAGCAGATAACTATGACTTTGTATTCCTTCAAAAACTACACCTGTCACAAAAAAAATATTAAACTAATAAAGGACAAAGAAAATGCTCTCGTCCTAACAGATATAAACGAAAAGGATATATATTCAAGAGTTGGGATTATCATCCACAACAAATAGGTAATTTCCAATTGGAATATAATATAACCAACAAAATAATTTACAGGGAGAGTTTTACATTTAAAATGTAATGACCTACACATCATAAATGTCTATGCAACATCTACCAATAATTTTAAACTAGAATTCTACAACAGCCTAAAGAAATACCTTCAACCCTACATCACTGAAAATGTTTTAATGATAGGTGCTCTCAACAACATTACTGAAGAACGTGACAGAACAAACATAATAAACATTACGGACAGAAGATTTCAAGATCACATGAATGCACTTGTAATAACCAATAACCTCATTGACACTTAAAGACATGAATACCAAACGAAACAAACTAGAATACACACACACACATACAAGTATGGTAAATCTAGAATTGACAGGTAAATTTTTTGGCAAAAATTGGACAAAAAGATTTTAGATAAACGAATTCAAGAAATAACAGACATAGAACAAAATAGAGCAGAATCCAATGGACCTTAAATAGACTTGGATAATATATGGAGCCGATGCAAAGACATTAAGGACCTAACCAAATATGGTAACATATACATATTTACGCAATGCATGGTCGATGCAAGAAAATGCCCACCGCAGAAATATAATACACAACATACTCAAGTGTCTGAAATGCGACTCTGCACAAGACAGCAAAGAACACATACTACTAGAATGCAATCTATTAGCTCTAAATGAAAGAAATAATGTAAAATGAAACGCGGATGCTACATAACTGTAAACTCTTAATGGCTAGTTTACCAACACCAGTTTTACAGCACCATATCAAAACAAAACTTATAGTAAAATACAAACACAATAACACGTATCTATTATGGATAGTCTAAAAGGCTAGTGTTAAAAATACCAGTAAAATAAACTACCAAAAAAAACAAATTTACAGTTAAACATATGTAGAAAACGAAAATTGGAAAGCCAAAATGGCTAGTTTTAAAACATCAGTTTAGAAAGTTTTGTATTTATTAATACACATAAATAACACTAGACTGCTACCAGATCTACAGCACAACAATAGTAGCAAGCTGCTTCCACGCCAATTAGACGCGAAATACACACGACAGACCTTCCTTCTCTATTAATGAAGTTTACTGCAGCTACGGTAATATATCCACCGCTGCAGTTTCAAAGGCAAAATATCAACCCAATAAAGTAAGAAAACTAAGGTTTACTGCTGGAGGGAAAATACGTCTTAATCATATAATAATATATGAATGTTTCCATGGATTGATCAAGGATGGTTTTGTTATCGATCACATTGATTCCTATCCTAAGAAAAATTCTTTATCAAATCTGCAGGCTATCGCACAAAGTGAGAATCTAAAACGAGAAAGGACTGGACTATACTCGAAAAAAGCGAGACCCGTTAGATCTTTCAATACAATAAATAACGAGGAAATAGTATTTCAATCAATAGCTAAGGCCGGTAGGTATTTCGATATTTGTCCACCTTCTGTTCAATGCGTTGCAGAGGAAATTTATCAATCTGCGATTTCAAAAAAGACCGGACAAAAAACTTCAATTGGTTTATGTATAGGCGCCCATCTCTGGGTTCATTTTTGAAAAATAAATTTTTTATAATAGAAATATATAATTATCAATAATATGAATTCTCAAAATATCATAGAGGTTATAACCGATATTTTAATTTTGAAATCTCAGGGGATTTACATATCAGATAGTTTAAACTGAGATCAAATTATGTCCGACTTCCAGAATATTGAATACGGCGCTATGAATAACAAATATGTACTACCCAAAATATATGCCCTTATTAAACGAATTCAGAATTCAATTCGCAAATCAATTATATGTTGTGATGACGTCAGTAAGTTTATCACGTCATTCACTATCGTGGAAAAGAATAAGAAAGGAATTTGGGCAGGAATATGAAAAAAAGAACACTTAATTCAAAAATCAGAAATATAAGATTGTTAATTGAAAAAAACAAAAAACTTCGGATGGTCGGTTTTAGTCAATACTGGCGTGTAGTAATTTTTGTTTAGATTCAAATTGAATAATTGTTTACAATTTAAAAAATGAATCATTAACGACTATATTGGCTAGTGAAAGATTATATGCAATTCAGAGATTTATACCAATCCGCGACTCTGTCAGAAATAAACTACAAGCTAGACAGAGTTTACAAACGGAATTTTGTTGCTTGATCTGAAGAGTTGTTTAAACCAATAACCACAGCAACGAAGGGGGTAGAGCGTGCTATATGGGGGATGACCACGAGACGGGAAGAAAAATAAAAAAAAACCTCTTATTGGTTAACTTGAAAAAATAGCAACGGAAGATGAACAAATAGCAAGAAGATCCAAACAAACAAAACAATCTTTATGAACACTTCATGGTGATATAATAACTACTGCAAGACAACGAGAACAACAAGAGCGAGAACTTTAGGAAGAAATATAACCATTAGGCGATATCGATATTAGATCCCAACCACCTGAATTCCAAGCACCATTTGCAAAACAAGAAGAAATTGAACTACCAGGTGATATTCCTATTATCCCACCACAATCTGAATTTCAACTTGAAGAACAACAAGGCACTGTTCCAAGAGAAGACTATCCACCTGAAAAGATATTTACTGATGATGCGTTAGTTAGAATTAGAGGAATCAAATCAGAATCTGAATTAATTATATTTACTAAAGATAGTTTTAAAAAAAATATAAGAGATAATTATTTAAAAGACGACAAGTCTAGAGACTTTATTAAAGACAGACACACCTGGGCTAATAAAATATTTTTAGCAAACCGCAGTAAAAATAAAATAGCAAAAGAAATAAGAGTCGCTTTTGATACTTTTCTAGCTGCAGTAAAAGGTGTCACACAAAAACAACCACTGGCATATACAGAAGACCCAATCCCAGGTGAAATTAAAATAATGGCAGAGGCTGATTCTGAAAAAGGTGCAACTGGTATCACTAAAAAAACCGCTAGTGGATTTTCTAGTGGAACTCAAGGAGGAATTTCAGGTAGTGGTCTAGTTAGTTGTCCTGGTAATATTCTCAGGGATATAGCACGATTACAAGTTCTGATATCAAGGAAACGAGCTCGAAATAACTCACCGGAAATAATTAATGAAGGAGCTGATATCTGCAGGCGGTTATTTCAAGGCGGTGTTATGGATATTGGTATATATCGAGATTTCATTGATGAGTTAGTGGAAAATCCTACGGATTTTCACCATCATGGTTATCATAGTGACTAATCTGATGACGAAGTCATCGCATTAGATAAATATCATTTAAATAAGATGATCATACGCTACAACCATGACAAACCAACCAGCGTCTATGTAGTAAACTCACGATTTCCAGTTTATAACGCGTACTGTGGTGATGGTCTCGGAGATATCATTGCAGGGTTATTTGCAAGAATGGCTCCAAAAGTAGCGCCGCTAGTAAAACAATTATCGATGAAAGCCATTGATGTTTTTCGTGATAAGGGTATTAGCGCTGTTGGAAATGCTGCCCGGAAAGCACTTTCCGCCGCGGAGGATAAACTAGCGTCGTTGATTCGAGCACGAATGAAACCAGTGATGAAATCACTATCGCCGTTACCATCTACAGCGGAAATGCCTGCGAGTGTTAGTAGAATAATAAAAAATGCAGTGGATCAGAAACTAGCGTCGTTGATGACTCCGCCATACACCAACGACCAAAGCAACATCGCAAATATGGTAGCGGGAAGTGGCTAAAAAAAAACACAACGAGGTCGTCAACGATGATTTAGATCAATACATATATAATAAAATGTTCAAACGGTCACCTGATCCAGCGTTTGATATGGACGCCCCAGTGCGCAAGGATGATTCTGTACGTGATTATCAATTTTATGCCTATCACGCAATACAACCAAATAGTCGAACAAGAATTGAACTTCAAGCTCATGATACCAGTAAATACTTTTTGCCTTGTGAAGGGTTTATTGAAGTAGAAGGAGAAATTGTAATAAATGATGCTGCCCATAATGATCCAACATATCCACTCGCTTTTGTTAATAATGGTATCATGGCTTTATCTGAGAGCGCAAAATATCTCATCGATGGAAAAGATATTGAGTCGATAGATCGTGATGTTGATGTGGCCACAACACTAATCGGGCTAGCAAGATATTCGACGATTATACAAGATCTGCAGGTACTTCTATGTTGTTTGCAATGGATAATAAAAATACCACTGGAATAAATCAATTTGCTATCAGACATCCAAGGAATCTCGCTCGTAATGCTGATGTTGATGTTGGGGATGTAGTTGTGGGTAATAATCGCGATTTCAACCTAGGAGCTGCAACACGTATGTCAATGTTGAGAGGGGCGCGTAGATCATTCTCATGCGCGATTCCACTGCATCATATATTTGGATTCTGTAGAAATGTTCGGAAAGTTATCTATGGAGCAAAGCATGCAGTAGCACTCGTGCGAAAGGGTACTGATAATGACGAAATTTGGAGCATTTCAGCAGATCCAGCAAATCCAAATGCTGATCCGGGTAAGGTCAATTTAACAAAACTATCATTATGGATGCCAGTGTTGACTCTTTCAATCACTGCAGAAGAACGATTAATTTCATTTATCGACCAAGGAGGAAAATCACTGATAAGTTGGCTAACAACGACTACAGATACTGTTCAATCAGCTGTTAATTTGTTATTTACATGGAACCTAGCATCACAACAAGGCGTATCAGTCCCACGTCATATATTTATTGCGTTACAGAATAATGCACGAGTTGGCGATCAACAACTCATACATATGATATTTGATCAATTAGGTGTTACTGACGTCTCGCTGAGAATAAACGGACAGCAGGAACCCTCCGAGGATATACAATTCAATTATGATGAAAACCGTATTGCACGCGTGTATCTTCGTCTGTTGTCATATGTAGTGCGTGATCAGAATCTTGATACTGGTCTGCAAATATCAAAGAATGATTTTTGGAACTTCTATCCGATCTATTACTTTTCGTTGGAACATCTTGACAGTCCGTAGTTTATATACACTTCAGAGCTACTGTAGCTCGTGGAGGTATTGCTAATTATAGAGTGGTTGCGGTCATTTTCAGTGATAAATCAATGCTACTCAAAGGTGTTGGCAGAAGAATGAGAATGATAGATGCACCAGTGGAAAATATGTAACATTTAGCTCAATATGTTATTGTATAATGTCATATAGTCATATTAGTGTTACGTTAACTCCCGGTCACCTCAAGAAATTGCAATCGGAATCAGTTAAAAAATGTGGAACCACGATCACGCTGAAACACAATCAGATGACTGGCGGGGTGAATAAAATGTGGCTGACGATTCGTCAAGTAAAACACTTCAATGATGATTTCAAAGAAAAAAAAGGCGTTCAGATCACTCTCTCTGCGGCTGCTATCAAAAATGTGATAAAATCAGGTGGTATATTCCCGTTGTTAGCTGCGATTCCGGCTTTGATTGCAGGAGCGGCCCCAGCGGTGGTTAAAGCGGCAGCGTTAGGAGCCGTTGGTACTGCGGCATGGATGGCACTAAAGAAAGCAACTGGAAAAGGATATAAAAAAGGGAAAGGGTATAAGATTACCAGGAACCCCGTATTCATGGTACCGCGGAAAAGGCCTGAGAATCCCAGGAACAGATTACTAACTCTGGAATCTTCGATTCCTATGTCAAATTTTGATTTACTCGACGCTGATAAAAACTTGCGATTAAAATCTTCAGAGGTGTCTTTATGAAAGATCAGTTACCAGCACATCCCAACAGCGTTGAAACCGGTATCAATAATCTCGATAACAGCACCGGACCTGGTACTCACTGATGTTTTATTTCGATTCATATGGATTAGCACCGCCGAAGGAATTTATGCATTATATAAACTGCATAAACACCCCTCGTTGGTAGTCCACGCTACCAACACAACAGTTAAATGATCCACCAATATTCGGCAACGAAGTATTAAATGTCTTTGATGCTATTTCAACATCTGGGAAACCACCACATATTGTCGTAAATGAATACACTAGTCATCGCTAATTAGAGAGAGATTATATAAAATAACATGATTGATATTTGGGGGAGATCTTTATCAGCGCCGAAGAAACCCGATGGAACTGCAACCGGTGATATAAAAAAAAAAATAATCGAAGATGAAATAGCTGAGTCATTGAACCTAGCATAAGTCGATCCCAATGAAATAGTTGTATTTCAAGATCGTCATGGCAAATTTAAAACCAGTAATGTTTCTATGGATGATATTTTAGTTAAACAAAGCGGCGTAACCAAAGGCACCATCGCATTGTTTTACGATCATGGTAAACTCAAACCGGGTGTACTTATTTCAACTATCTTGGAACGAGTTAACAATATTGACAAGCCGTTATTGAATTTCCTTGGAAATCCACCGGTGACCACACCGAAGCTCACAGAGATAAAAACTTATATGTTGGAACTAGCAACACTTTAATCTAAAATTGAATAATACGGAAAACAGTTTTCAAATTTTTGTAAAAAACTTTTTTTTACAACAACCCTGGTTAAACTCGACATGAAACTACCTGATCTTAAATAATCCATCGAAGATATGAACAACATCATCGAGGCAATCAAGAATAATGCAACGAGGATGATAGAAATCGTTGAAAAAACAAGCATTCCTCATGCTAAAACCAACAATATCGTGAACACGATTCAACACGGAACATTTGCGTGGACACTTACAGATAATATATTGAGCATCACTGCAGCCGTCAAGGGTGTTTATAGATTAACACTAGTGACGCCGACTCAATTTAATAGAGCATCTTCGAATTCAACTGGGGTCAACAATACGATATCAACGATCATCGACAAGGATACAATTGAACAATTCACAATAACATCCACTGATAAAAATTTGGCGAGGGTTTCAGTAACATGGTATGTGGAATTCGTAGCAGATTTGAGTAAAGAATTAAATTGAAATCGTGAACTGATTTGGAAATAAAATGTCATCATTAACGGTACCTTTGGTATCTCAATACTGCTATGATCTAGTCTAAGAATTGTCAACAAAACTCAAAACTATTTCTGAGGAGTACCGAACAAAAATGAAAAAATACCGGCAAAGATTCACTGCCATCGATGTAGCTGTGTACTCGCTGTCTGGTGTAGTTGCCGGCGCTAATATTACTATATCATCGGTTACAATGACCGCTCCGGCTGTTATTCCAGTTTGTATAGCTGCGGTGTCAACCATGGCGGGAACAGCGAACGCGATAGCAAAAAAAATTATCATCGTGTTCTCAACATAAACTGCACGATTACACTGTTAGATATGCTGCGGTATTTCATGCATATTCGCAATTATCTAAGTTGATTTCATCGTCGATCGACGACACGGCAATACCCGAGGTTGAATTTTCGAGAATAGTTCAGTTGTACGAGTCAACTATGTTAGAATTAGAGCGCGACAATAATAATAACAATGACAACACCGCAAGAACTATTTCAACGAATAGTACAAAATACCGAACCGGTGAAAACCAGCATCATCTCAATAACCTCAACCAATCCTGAATTCAGTGTTAATTTCCCTACTCCGATTCCCGTGAGAGAGATCGCGCTAGCAAAACAACGAATGTATCACTGTTGACCTAACATTAGATCGGTAGCATTTGGCGGCCAACAACCGAATAATTCTTTGGTTTGGTGTTTGCGAGTAAGAATAAAGAAGACGGAACTCCAGACTGAAATGTTGTTTCACTGCCATCTTGGTCATACCAAATCGAACAAATCAATGCTGAATTTTTCAGCGTAGAATAAAATCCATTACTGTAACAGAATAAAAAATCGCTATAACAATTTGTGAACCAACACTATCATCTGCGATCGAGATAAACTCGCCCGTGTTTCTCGTAGATATTTATCAGAGTTCGATAAGGACAATACTGGGATGGCCTGAAATCCCACCTCGGACAGCTAATCAAATACCTGAACCACAAAAATCTGATTATACCACCGACAGGATAAAACCGATAATCCAATAAAAACCAATCCAATCAACAGCCGAATACTTCCTTGGTATTTGCAAATAAGAATAAAGAAGACAGAACTCCAGACTGGAACGTTGTTTTGATACCATCTGGGTCATACCTAATTGAACAAATCAATGCTGAATTTAAGCGTAGAATAAAATCCATTACTTGAGCAGAATCGAAAATCGCTATAACGGTCCACAAGCCGACATTATCATCTGCCATTGAAATCAACTCACCTAGTTATGTCGTAGATATCTATCAAAGTTCTATAAGGACTCGGACAGCTTATCAAATACCCAAACCATAAAAATCTGATTATACCACCGACAGGATAAAATCTGATAAATCAATAAAAAGTTATAACGAATACAATAAGTCAACATTTTTCACTGAAAAAGACGATCGCATTGATAGATACTATCAAACATGACAAGATGAAATTGTTAAAAATTTCACAGCGATGACTAATGATTTTGCGTTGCTGTTAGTATCTCTCGAGTCTGGTACTCTCACTCGAGATGAATTTATCAGCGTTGTAGAAACATGTAATAAAATCATCGACGACATGGAAACATATAATTTGAAAATTATTCAAGAGGTATTAGGTGACAGTAATTCTAAAACAAGAATAGAATTTGCAATGAAGTATAATATAGATATAAGATATATTCCTTATTTCAAGATTCCAGGACATAATGCCCCAGTGAGAAAAGAATCTATAAGATACGCCATAGATGAAGGTTTCAAAACAATCCACGACGTATGGAAGAAATCACAAAAAGCAATAATTCTCAGAATTATAATCAGAATAACGACCCAGAATTTAGTATGTGATGTTATCGAAGGATGCTATCAAATAAATCTCGAGCGATCAAATCAAGCTCAGGAGGGATATATTTTATACTTTTTTGCAATAACAGCTCCTCCAGGATTTTTAATTATTGAGGATCCAACTAATCCAGTCTATATGCGATGTCATAATAATTCGCTAACGAGAATTAATTTCAGACTCACTGACCAGTCTAATAATCTAATTGATTAACGAGGTGAGGCTCTACAATATAGTCTGTTTGTGAAATCGTAGCGATTTTCATCGCAAAAGAATTGTTAACCCATACCAGCAGAGGTGGGGGGGGGGGGGGACAACGAATGGCGTCTTTTTTTTTTTTGTGGCCAAATTAACCCTAACAATGAAGCCTTAGTTTACCAAATCGACCCTTCTATTAAGCATTTACTAGGAAGCCTCAATTTGTCAAATAGACCTTTCTATTAACTATTAACGAGAAGGAAGCCTCGGCGACGCCTAAAGCGTTTGTCGGATTCCCCCCTCTGCTGCTCATGTTTACTCACATTATGGGGGAAAACGTCTATAAATAAAATATTTGTGTAACTTTATGTGTAGTTTAGCGTGAATTACCAATCTAACGCTTCGAAAGGCGTTATAATGGATCATACCAAATGTACTCCTGCTGGAGTGCACTTATAATGCAGCCATTCCTAATTATGAAATACATTGATAGTCTTCGTTATCATCGGCATTATCTCTAAAAAGGTAAAACAATTAATATTGTCCAGTCACGGAAAGATGTAGTTTTCATTTAGGAAATATGTGTACTCTGGTTTCGTTTATCGTGTGCCACGATACCCGAGGGTGATTTATATATATTATGGGCAGTTGTACTTCAGAATCGTGAGTAAAATTCGCTCTATGCCGCACGTGCAGCGTGTTCGTGATGCGGAGAACAAAAAGCTATAAATGCTGTAGTATATGTGAAGGGTCTTTACTTTACTAAGGGTTTTGTCAACAAGCGGCTGGTTTAAAGGACTGTAGCTTTTTTTGTAGTTGAGAAGTCTAGGTGTTGAGAAGTCATTGGAGTGTATATTACCTGTGCAAAGGATTTGTGGACTATTTGTCTGTGGAGAATTTGGATTATTTCATTCAATATTGACAAAGGGTTTACGGTTTTTCTTATTATTCACTTGTTCAATTAGGTTTTCACTGCACCATTTTAGTTTTATCACTTTTCTTATACATTTTCTATCCTTTTATGTTAGCAATGTCTCATCAGGAGGCAGAAAGTACTGACATCAATAGAGGGGTCAGATCCCGACTTAATCTGTACTATGAGTGTACGGTGTCGGGAAATGTGTTGTCAGCGCACCACCCCAAGGGATGCCAGTTGTTAATATCTGGATCGGACGAAACACCATAGCTCTTAAGGCTATGTCCGTTGACATGAGGAAAATTGTGTGTCTCCAAAATGCAGGACCCAAAAGGTACATGCTGTACCCAACGATCAATCAACGAGTTTATCGGCAAGCATACTCATAATGCCTACGTCGCTAATAATTTCTTTGGTGTCCCGGTTACATCTACAATGACTCTCAAAGATATTAATATGTTTATGGTGAGACAAACAACACTTAATACCATCGTTGATAAATTTTTAGGGAGAACACCTGTCTCTGAAACCACATCGTTGACAGGCCCGACTCTCGCTGAAATTAAAAGCGCGTTTGACGAACAAAAACACATCAGCAAAATGGCTAATAATTTCTTTGAGGACTCTGAAAGTTATAATATCACGACAAAATATTCTCAACTCAGCAGGTATTATGCCGACCAAAAAAATTTTGGATTTGAGCTCCTTTGTTTTCATTTTTTTAAACGCCGTGATGGAACGATAATGAAATATACCGAAATCAATAAAACCTATCTCGAGGTTTACGACGATATTCTTAAACTAAAAGAAACTTCTGAAAGGGTAAAGCATGGGACCTTTGATTGGGTAAAATAATCTAATGCTAAATTGAAGGTCAATATCGAAAAGTGGCCTCATGGTATCCACAGGATGACGTTAACCTCTAACAAGCAATTTGATATCATCGTAAGTGGTAAAACCTATTTTGGTTGCACCGCGACAGTAATTATCGGAGGTGAAGAAGAATTTGAGATTGTCGAGGTTGATAACACCGTTAGATCAAAAATATCCTGTTGCTTAGAATTCGTATGCGAAGTAAATAACTAAATTGAAAGGAAAATCCTTTAGATTTCACAATTGAAAACGCTAGCGTTTTTAAAATAAAAATGATTTCATCAACGCAATGTCGCTATTATCAGGTCAGAAAATTTCAAACTAGACTCAAAACCCTCGCCGAGGAGTATCAAATACAAATAAAAAAATACCGACGAAGAATCACCGCGATTGATATTACTATGTACTCGGTGTCAAGCGTTCTCACTGGTGCCGGAATAATACTAGCATCTGTTACAATGATTGCCCCGGTCGTAGTTCCGATTTGCATTTCTGCGGTGGCTACAATCGCGGGTATATCAACCGGGATAACAAAAAAGATATCATCATGCAGCCAGAGTAAACTGCAAGATTACTTAATTCAATTTCATATTGTATCAACCGCGTACTCGCAATTATCCTCGATGATATCGTCGTCACTCGATAATAAAAATATATCAGATAGTGAGTTCTCAGCGATGCTCAGTATTTTTGATTCCGCGATATCAAAATTAGAGAGACAACAACAGTATAGCAGCGATGACAACACCGATGGAATTAGAAAACACGAACCCAAAAACCAGAATGATATCAATAACATCAACGATATCAGATCCTGAGTTCTCAGTGATGGTCAGTATTTTTGATTCCACGATGTCAAAATTAGAGAGACAACAACAGTATAGCAACTATGACAACACCGATAGAATTACTTCAACGAATAGTAGAAAATAAAAACCCAGTACAAACAAGTATGATATCAATAACATCTACGAAACCCGAGTTTAGTGTAAATTTTCCTAGCCCAGTCCCCGTGAAGGAGATAGCGCTAGCGAAACTACGAGTGTATCACAGTTGGCCTAATATCAGATCAAAATTATTTGGTGGTGAACAACCGAATAATTCCTTGGTTTTCGCGAATAAGAATAAACCAGACGGGACTCCAGACTGGAACGTCGTTTCAATACCAACCGGATCATATCAAATTGAACAAATCAATAATGAATTCACGCGTAGAATAAAATCGATTACTGGAAAAGAATCAAAAATCGCTATAACGGTTCATGAGCCGACGCTATCATCCGCAATTGAAATAAGCACAGAAGGATACCTCGTAGATATCTATCAGAGTTCTATTAGAACCGTACTAGGATGGCCTGAATTACCGCCCGGGGGAAAAACCGTTGATATACCCGAACCTAAAAAATCTGATTATATCTCAGAGAGGATAAAACCTGATAATCCATTAAAAAGTTATAAAGATCACCAATTCACTAAAGAGTTTTTTGGTATCGGATACCAACTAACAGGGAGAGAGAAGGAAGGGAGGGAGGAAATAGAGGAATATCATTTTATTGACAAACCTAAAATCGTTGAAAATTTCACAGCAATGAATAATGATTTTTCACTGTTGTTAATATCCATTAAATCCGGCTCTCTCACCCGAGATGAATTTATCAGCGTCGTAGAAACATGCAATAAAATTATCGACGATATAGAAAAATTTAATTTGAAAATTATTCAAGAGGTATTAGATGATGATAATCCAATATCGAGAACAACATTTCCAATAGACTATAAAATCTCCGTCAAAGATATTCCAGCATTCAAACTCCCAGGATATAACGTACCAGAACTAAAAAAACTTCTCAGTGATGCCATCGATGTTGGTTTCAAAATAATTCATGATGCATGGAAAAAAACTGCATCATCGGAAATAAAAATCCTCAAACATAATAATGACCCAGACGGTGGCGGCAGACATATCGCTCCGTTCAACGTGAATATTTCATCGGTGATTGCAATTAATTTAGTATGCGATGTTATCGAAGGCAGCTATCAAATAAATCTCGAGCAATCAAATCAAGCTCAGCAAGGGTATATTCTTTATTCGTTTTCACCAATAACCCCTCCAGGATTTTTAATAATTGAGTCTCCGGTGAATCCAGTATATATGCGGTGTCATAATAATTCGTTAACGAGAATTAATTTCAAACTCACAGACCAGTCCAATAATCTGATTGATTTACAAGATGAGGTGTTAGCGATTAGTCTGTTTGTGAAATCTTAGTGATTTTCATCGTAAATTGCTTTGCAATTTCAAAAATTATTAACCAGAACTGAAAGTTCAGCAGCAGAGAGGGTGAGTGACAACAACGTTGCGACCAAAATTAATTAAAAAAACGTAAAATCTTCTTATGGCAAATGGAGATATTTTTTTTGCCGGAAAGTTGTGAGGTTCGCCCTTTTTTTGGTTAAAATGAGATCGTAGGAAGGCTCGTTTTAAGATTTCAATCAAAATTTTGTCTAAAAACGTTGTGAGGTTCGCCCTCTCTGCTGCTTAATGAATTCAAGCGCTAAGAAGCATCTCACTGTTGGTCAACATTTCGAATTGATGGTAACGTTGATGATACCATGAACGACGAAAACATAGCAGTGATAATCTCACATCTTGACAAGAAAAAGTATTTCTTTAGAGTGAAATTCATTATCCGTTCAGAAACGGGAGATTGGATTATTCGAGATAAATTTGAACCTATCTGGAAAGATAAAAGAACTGTCGTTGTCAGTCGAGATTCCAAACCAGGAAATCTGACTGGAATTGACAAACCATACTATGAGAGATCTTATCCTCTAAAATCATTTGTTTATGGGATATATCCGATAAATATTAAACCGAGTATTGAAAAATTAAAAGCCATGAAACTATCATCGTTGAATTGTGTTGCAGAACGAATAATAGAAGCAGCAGAGAGGGTGAACAGACTTTTTGTCGAAAAGGATCGACATCAGAAAAAAGGATCGACAAAGCGTCGACACCAGACCAACTTGCTAGCAATTCATAAAAAAAAGATGCCATTTAGTTGACGTTCACCTCCTCGGCTGCTAATGCGCTAACTAAATATTTGATCAAGTCCTTAAGATTTCACAAATAAACTAATTTGTAAAACCTCACCTCGTAAATCAATCAGATTATTAGATTGGTCAGTGAGTTTGAAATTAATTCTCGTTAACAAATTATTATGACATCGCATATAGACTAGATTAGTTGGGTCTTCAATAATTAGAAATCCTGGAGGAGCCGTTGGTGCAAATGAGTATAAAATATATCCTTGCTGAGCTTGATTTGATTGTTCGAGATTTATTTGATAGCTTCCTTCAATAACATCACATACTAAATTGAGCGCAATCACTGTTGAAATATTCACATTGTTCGGAGCAATATGTCTACCGCCGCCTTCTGGATCATTATTAAATTTCAGAATATTTGCTGTAGGATTCTTCGATTTTTTCCAATTATCGTGGATTCTTTTGAACCCAATATTAATAGCATCGTCAAGTTGTTTCTTTAGTTTATCCGGATTATATCCAGGGATTTTAAAATCTTTAATCTCCGTTTTATTAATATTGTATAGATCCGCAAACTTATCATGTAAGATCTCTTCATTTAATACTTCTTGAATAATTTTCGAGTGAAATATTTTCATATCGTCGATGATTTTATTACCTGTTTCTACGACGTTGATAAATTCATCCTTGGTGAGAGAGCCGGATTTAATAGATATTAGCAGTAGTGAAAAATCATTATTCATTGCTGTGAAATTTCCGTTAATGAGAGGAACATAAATTGATTCAAAAATTTCTTTATTAAAGAATTTATTAGGAGTATAATCTTGATAACTCTTGACTTCATTGACGGGTTTTATTTTGTTGGTGATATAATCGGATTTCTTAGGTTCGGGTGGAAAATCCTTCGAATTTTCTCGCGAGTTATCCGGTGGTAATTCAGGCCATCCTAACACTGATCTTATAGAACTCTGATAAATATCTACAACGTATCCTTCTGTATTTATCTCGATAGCAGATGATAATGTTGGTTCGTGAACTGTTATAGCGATTTTTGATTCTTTCCCAGTGATAGATTTAATTCTTCGTTGTAATTCGTTATTGATCTGTTCGATTTGATATGACCCAGTTGGTAACGAGACAACGTTCCAGTCTGGGGTTCCGTCTTCACGATTTTTCCACGCGAACACCAAGGAATTATTTGGTTGTTGACCACCAAATGCTACTGATCTAATATTAGGCCAGCTATGATACACTCGTATTTTTGCTAGCGCGATCTCGCTCACGGGAACGGGGATTGGAAAATTCACACTAAATTCAGGACGTGTTGAGGTTACTGATATCGTGCTTGTTTTCACCGGTGTTGTATTTGTTACTATTTGTTGAAGTAGTTCTTGCGACGACATTATTATTATTATTATTCTGCTCTAATTTCAGCATTGTTGATTTATACAATTGAGCCATAGTTGAGAATTCGCTATCTGATATTGTTGTGTCATCCAACGACGATGATATCAACGAGGATAATTGCGAGTAACCGGCAGATGCAATGTGAAATTTTATTACATAATTGTGTAGTTTACTCTGGCAACACGATGATAGTTTTTTTGTGATCCCGGTTAATATACCCGCAATTGTAGCTATGGAAGAAATAACAATTGGAACTACAACCGGAGCAATCATAGTAACCGAAGACAGTATTATTCCAGCCGCGGTGATTATTCCCGACACTGAATACACAGTGACATCAACTGCGGTTATTCTTCGTTGGTATTTTTTTATTTTTATTTGATACTCCTCACAGAGAGAACTGAGTTTAGTTTGAAATTCTCTGACTTGATCAAAGCGATACTGATTCGATGATGGGGTCATTTTATTTTAAAAGCGCTAGCATTTTCAATTCAAAATTCTGAAAGAATTTTTAAATCAATTTAATTGTTTACTTAAATCCACTACGAATTCTACGTACCACGTTACTGAAACCCTGACTAGATTTCTATCTGTAGTCGTTATCGTGAATTGTTCAGTTGTATCCTTGTCGATTATCGTTGATACTGTATTATTGACTCCAGATGAACTACTTGATGATATATTAAACTGATTCGGTGATACTATTGTTAATCGATAAATACCCTTGATGGTTGTAGTGATATTTAATATGTTATTTGTAGGTGTCCACGTATATGATCCGTGTTGAATCGTGTGTACTACGTTGTTGACGATAGATTTATCATGAGGAATTTTTACTTTTTCAACAACGCTTATCATCCTCGTTGCATCATCCTTTATTGCGTTGTTGAATTTTTTAAGTTCATCGATGGATTTTTTAATATCAGGAAGGGTTATTTCAATTTTATCAAATGGGCTCCCAATAAACTTGTCCATGAGGTTTTTACGAAACGTCATAAATAGTTTCACGTGTTTTTCATATTCAGATTGAAGAGTTGCTAGTTCTAACATAGAATCTTTTATTAAGGTGAGTTTTGGTGTGGTTATTGGTGGATTTCCAAAAAATTCTAGTATGGGTTTGTCAATTTGGTCAATTGTATTTCTTTGTGTTTCACTAAACTGATCAAATACAATTATATGATCGTCATATTTATCGCTTAGTGATTTTAATGAATTCACTGTGTTATCGTATGTTGCTAATTTATCTGTAATCGTTGAAACAAGTACACCTGGTTTGAGTTTACCCCCATCAGAAAATAACGCGATAGTATCCTCTGCTGCGTCTCGTTGTTTAACCAAAATATCATTAAGAGAGATATTACTACTTTTCAATTTACCCTGACGATCTTGAAATACAACTATTTCACCAGGATCAAGATTTGCTAGGTTTAATATTTCAGCTATTTCATCTTCGATTAGTTTTTTAATATCCTTGTTATCAACGGTTTCAACTCCACTATCAGGTTTCTTCAGCGATGATAAAGGTCGTCCCCAAATATCAATCATTGTTATTATAAAAATCTTTTCTCTGTCTAAATCCAGCGGATTTTCAATCAAAGATTTTCAATCCAACGACCGCTAGTATACTCATTCACTATTACATGGGGTGGTTTTGATTGAGGAATCTTTGATTCCTTTGAAATAGCATCAAGTACGTTTAATACTTCATTGCCACATATGGGTGGGTCAAGCATTGTTTGTGTTGGTAACGTGGAATACCAACGGGGTATTTTTAGTTTACTTACATAGCGGTTAAATTCTTTTGGCGGCGCTAATCCATATGAATCGAAATAAACAATCCCACGAGGATCAATCGCGTAACAAACCCAATGTGTTCCAGGTCCATCGCTGTTATCTAGATTAATAATACCGGTTTCAATATCATTTGGTTGTGTCGGTAACTGATCTCTCATAAAAACACCTCTGAAGTTTTTTATCGCTAGTTTTTTAGCGGCATCAATTAAATCAAAATTGGACATAGGAACCACAAGTTCCCGAACTATATCGTTCCTGGAATTCGAAGACCTTTTCCGCTGTACCATGAATACGGGGTTCCTGGTAGTCTTAGACCCTTTCCTTTTTTTTTACCAGATCCACGAGTGGATCTGCGGATGGATCCGCCTGCTGCTTTCTTTAGTGCCATTCCTGCTGCGGTACCAACGGCTCCTAACGCTGCCGCCTTCGCCACCGCTGGGGCTGCTGCGGCAATCAACCCTGGAATCAACCCTAACAACGGGAATATACCACCAGTCTTTTCCATGTTTTTAATCGCGCTCGCAGAAAGAGTAACCTGAACTCCTTTTTTTTCTTTCAGCGCTTTATTAAAATGATTAGTTTGAGTTTTCGTCAGCGATAGTTTATTCCCTCCGCCATTCATTTGATTAGGTTTCAGCGTTATTGTGGTTCCACATTGCTTAGCTGATTTGGATTGTAATTTTTTTAGTTGACCAGGTGTCAACGTAACATTGATATTACTATACGACATTATACAAAACAGATTGATTCTAAATCGCAAGTGATTCAATGAAAATTCTACAAATTTTTAAAGATTTTCCACTGGTGCATCAATAAGTCTCATTCGTCCACCAACACCTTCGAGTAGCATTGATTTATCACTGAGAATGACAGCAACTGCTCTATATTCAGGGATAGCACCACGAAGTACACGAGCTCGGAAATGTATATCAACGACGGACTGTCTCATTAAGTCAAGATGTTCCAACGAAAAGTAATAAATTGGATAAAGAGTACTAAAATCCAACTGTGATATTTGTAGACCAGTATCGACATTTTGATCACGTCCCATATACGACAGCAACCGATGATAAACTCGTGCAATATGGTTTTGACCGTAATTAAGTTGTATATCCTCGGATGGTTCTTGTTGTCCGTTTATTCTCAGCGAGACTTCATTAACACCTAATCGATCAAATATCATATGGGAGTAGAGTTGATTTCCAATTCTCGTCGTATCCTGTAACGCAATAAATATATGACGTGGAGCTGAAATACCCTGTTTTGATGCCAGGTTCCACGTAAATATGCCGTTAGTAGTTGATTGTACAACATCTGTACTCATTGTTAGCCAACTTAATAATCTCTTCCCTCCTTGATCCATAAATGATAGTAAACGTGGTTCTGTTGACAACGATGGAGTCAGCACTGGCATCCAAAGTGATAGTTTTGTTAAAACGACTTTACCGGCATCAGCATTTGGGTTTGCAGCATCTGCTGGAATCCTCCAAATTGCATCATTGTCAGTACCTTTTCGCACAACCGCTATAGTATGTTTCGCTCCATAGATAACTTTTCGGATATTTCTACAGAATCCAAATATATGATGTAGTGGAATCGCGCATGAAAATGATCTACGCCCCCCTTCCAACATTGACATACGTGTTGCAGCTCCTAGATTGAAATTAACATCATTGTTTATAATCATATCCTCGGCATCAATATTAGCGGTACCAGCATTATTCTTTGGTCGTCCTACAACAAATGGATTTTTCCCAGTGGTATTTTTAATATCCTTTGCAAACATCATAGAGGGACCGGCCGATCTTGTATAATCGTCGGAATATCTTGCTAGCCCTAGTATTGTTGTTGCTACATCATCATCACGTTCTATCGACTCAATTTCCTTTCCATC
This sequence comes from Unio delphinus, assembly GCA_029339505.1. Lineage (NCBI taxonomy): Eukaryota > Metazoa > Mollusca > Bivalvia > Unionida > Unionidae > Unio > Unio delphinus. The sequence continues at coordinate 610,240 of JAQISU010000120.1, forward strand.
AATGAGATATCTTGCACTTTCAAATAACGCCATGATACCATTATTGACAAAACCGACTTGAGTATCAGCTGGATATTGTGTATCATCATGCTGTAAAAGTTCACCTTCGACTTCAATAAAGGCTTCAGCGGGTAAAAAGTATTTACTAGTATCATGAACTTGAAGTTCAATTCGTGACCGAAGATTAGGTTGCACTGCGTGATAAGCAAAAAATTGATAATCACGTACAGAATCATCTTTAAGTACTGGGGCTTCCATATCAAAGGCTGTGTCCGGGTTTTGTTTGAACATTTTTTATTATATATCCGATGGTCTAAATTAGAAATCGGAAACGCTAGCATTTCTGAGAGGTGAAATCACTCAAAATCGATGCAAAATACAGAATTGAAAATAAAAAAAAATAATATTATGTTAAATTAATTATTTAGTTGGGTATATCAATAATGTTGCTGATGAAAACAAATCTAGATAACGAAGATCAAATCGAAAATACAAATATTTCAATAACTATAACAACTGAGAATCCTATTCAAATAACCAGAAATATTAGTGTTTCTAACACTAGTGTTTCTAACACTAGTATAGGAAATTCAAGTGGAAACATTAGTGTTTCTAATACAAGTATTTCTACTGAAACCATCGAAAATTCAGAAAATACAAGTATTTCAATAACTATAACAATTGGAAATCCTGTCCAAATAAATATAACCAGAAACGCAAGCGTTTCTAACACAAGTGTTTCTAATACAAGTATAAGAAATGCTAGTAATTCTAGTGATGATTTTTGAGAAAATATTATTCACCGACGTCGGAAATTCTTTGAATTAGAAAATGCTTTAGTACTTTTAAAGCCACTTCCTGCTATCATATTTGCTGTTATGTTATCCTGGGCGTTAGTTATCAACGACTGTAGTTTTTCATCTACTGCGTTATTTATTATTTTACTAACCCGCGCAGGCATAACCTCAGTAGATGGTAGTGATGAAATCACTGCTGGTTTCGTTGAAAATCTAGATTGGAAATTCTTCGAATTTCTACGTCGAACTAGCGCTGTTAGTTTATCCTTAGCGGCTGAAAATGCCTTCCCGGCAAGATCACCAACAGTGTTAATACCCTTATCTCGGATAACATCAATTGCTTTCATCGATAATTGTTTTACTAGCGGAGCTACTTTTGGAGCCATTCTTGAAAATAATCCCATTATAGTATTACCGAGACCATCTCCATAGTATACTCGGTATTTTGGCAATCGTGAGTTTACCACGTAGACACTAGTTGGTTTATCATGGTTGTAGTGTATGATCATTCTCTATATAGAAACACTAGTGTTTCCAAATACTAAAGCATTTCCAATTATCTAATCGCTATGATAACCGTAGAAATTCGAAGAATTTCCATCCAAAGAATTTTCGGCTAACTCCTCAATGAAATCTCTATATATTGCAATATCCATGATACCACCTTGAAATAACCTCCTACAGATATCAGCTGCTTCATTGATTATTTCTGGTGAGTTATTCCCGGCTCGTTTTCCACCTACGAGTACTTCTAATCGTGATATATCACCGAGAATATTACCAGGACATGTTACACTAGAGTTTTCAACTAAACCACTACCTGTTTTTGAAAATTCTTTGGATTTTTTAGTGATACCAGTTGCACCTTTTGGAGTTTTACTCTGGGAATCAGCCTCTGCCATTATTTGTATTTCATCAGGGATTGGGTCTGCTGTGTATGCTGGTGGTGCTACTGTGATCCCCTTTACCATAGCTAGAAATTGGTCATAATTAGATTTTATTTTTTTGTTGATTTTGTTTTTCCCGCTGTTTGCTAAAAACACCTTATTTGCCCAAAGGTGTTTACTGTTTATAAAATTTTTAGACGTGTCGTCTATTAAATACTCATCTCTCTTTGCTTTTTTAATGTTGTCGTTGGTAAATTTAGCTAATCCATAGAGTGTTGGGATATTTCTGATTTTATTTAACGCATCAACTGTAAATATATTTTCAGGAGAATAATCCCCCTTTGAAACAGCTCCCTCTTCTTCTTCTTGTGGTTGTTCTTCAGGTTCTTCTTGTTGTTGTTCTTGAAATTCTTCAGGTGGTGGTGAGGAAATATCAACATCACCTAATCGTTCAATTTCTTCCTGAAGTACTCGTTGTTGTTCTTCTTGTCGTCTTGCAGTAGTTATTATATCACCAGGAAGTGTTTTTAATGATTTTTTTGTTTGTTTAGTTCGTTTTGCTATTTTCTCTAACACAGGGAGAAAGGACTCTTTCTGTGCGCTTTCTTGTTTAGAAATTGCTGTTTTCACATCTGTAGTTGCAGTAACTATTGGTTTGAAGAGTTGTTGTGTATCCTCTGTAAAATCAGTCTGAAATAATTGCCGCTGTTGAAGTTTTTCACGTATGCGATCACGAAGGGGTAATATTTTCTTAAGAGCGCTAAGTCGCTCCTTTACGTTCCGTGTGGTTAATGATTGTCCTACCATTATTGAAAGAGTATCACTATTGTCAAATTAGAAATGCAAAGCATTTCCACTCAAAGATTTTCATTGCAATTTCAATTGTGAAACTGGACAAACAAAATAAATCACTAACCTAAAAATGCAAAGTATTTTAATACTTCCCTGTTGTTACACACACATAATTTTACTTCCTCATAGTGTGATTTATACCGTACTGGTTATACAAACAAAGGAGGCTCTCTACGCGTGGGGCTCATCACCCTCAAAATCCAAAATCCAAAATCCAAAATCCAAAATCCAAAATTCTACGAATTTTTAACGAATTTTTAACGAATTTTTAACGAATTTTTAACGAATTTTTATTGAGAGTTTTCCATTAATGTTTTTAATTGTCTCGCCTTATGGTTAATAAGCTTTCTTTGTTCATAATCTAAACCTAATTGCTTACGTACACGTTCAACGATGCTACATAATGGTACGAATATATTAACATCTTCAGTATTGACTAAACTTTCACGTATAAACTTTTGTATCCGCTTAATTAAAAAATATTTTTTAGATAGGACGTATTTTCCCGTCTGTTCTGCAAATTGTATATCCTCTAAATCAGTCATAATTTGATCACAATCTAACCCTGAACATAATTTTACATTTTGATCCTTCAGCTTGTTGATTTCAATAATAATCAATTTGAGATTTTCAATATTCATATTATATAATAATATATTTGTTTAAATACAAAGTATGAAAATTCTTTAGAATTAAAAATACAAAGTATTTTCAAAATGAATTCTGGATACACTAAGGTGTTGATCATCTTAGTATACCCAGAAGCTTAATGCGATTATAGGTGATTATGATTATATATAATGAATGACGACGGCACATTCACCGTTTTGAACCCCCTTGGTGTTTTACTCAACGGTTACAACCGACAAACACATAACAATAGATTATAGGTGAACAATGACAATGGATGACGACGGCACAAATAACCCCTGATCTAGTGTGGTAGGCGGTTATATACACATAGGACGGTACAACAATAGATTATAGGTGAACAATGACAATGGATGACGCGGGCTATTCTACATTCAAGTGTAAACAAAACCGCAAAATCGAAACTTTGGTTTTGAATGTCAATAATAACGTTCATACCACGTGTGACGGTGTGGTTTTGTTTACACTTGAATTTCGGCTAAATGCCCAATTATAATAAAGACGAATTTGTATATATACACTCATTACGACGAGGTGATATAAAAGAGGTGTAGTGATTGTAATTATTTGTTTGTTTATTAGCGATCACTGACAATGTTGAAAACACACATAATACTTGAAACAGACATTAAAAAAAATGTTTAAATACGACGTGTTTATAAAACAGTTCTGTTAATACTTGAAAAAAGACAAAATTGATTGTGTTTTGTTCAGATTTATGTAATTATAACAGCCAATGAAAAATCGAAGATTTTCCAACACTAGCGTTTCCATGTTTAAAATCCGTAACTCTGTCATTGATGATTTGTCACACGCGTTATACCTAACGGAGTTATCTCCCGTGAAATCCGTAAGATTTCCATTTACGTATTATACGTAAGAAAACTGAATTTTGTTTTTAAAACGCTTTGAAAAAGCGGTCTTATAAATTCCCTCTGCTACTTTTTGTACCGAGGAGGTGTGAATATCGAAATACTTACCAGCTTCTGACATTGATTGAAATATCATCTCCTTGTTGTCAGTATTAATTGACTTTACGGATCTAGCATTTTTCGGGTATTTCCCAGTTCTTCCTCGTTTTGTGTTTTCACATTGAGAAATAGCTTGAAGGTTGTTCAATTTGTTATTCTTAGTATCGGAATCAATATGATCAATAACAAAACCATCTTTGATTGATTCGTTATACACTTCGAAGACGAAACGGTGATTGAGATACATTTTCCCTCCAGCTTTAAATATCAAATACCCCATACCATTATCCCCCCCAACAGATTTCCTATTTTTACAATGTCTGACAATACCATCACGAGAAGCTTCGTAATTTTTAATAACAGGATGTCTTTGAAATTCTTGGCTCATTTGTATATATAATATATCTATTTGTCTAATTCGTTAATTGGCTGAATTATAACATTAGCAAATCTTTTTAAATAATCAGCCGTAGTTTTTATGATTTTGCCGTCATTGACGTCGTTAGGATTTTTGATTCTTCGCTTGTCATAATAACGTTTTAACTCTCTATAACGCTTACCCCCGCAATTAATGCATAACTGCGACTTGCCTCTTACACCTACCCCACAATGCAAACATGGTAGAGGCCCCTCTGAACCATTTCTAACACTTTGCATATGATACCCACAGAATTCATTTCTGCATGATTTGTTACACGGAGTCTTTGATCCAATCATAAGCCATTTGCAATGATTCATTATATAAAAATTTTCTTATTTAAATACTTGTTTTAATTATAATATGAAGGAGTTCAAGAGATTATCGAAAATTACTCCTTGGAAAAATGCTAGATTTAATCTCGATAGAATCTCTGATATACCTAAAAGTCTAGTAGATGATAAACCACTATTGAGTAAAATCAGCGACTGTTTTAATGAGTTTAAGCGTGATGGAGCATCTCATACGTGGTCGACATTTCGAATTATTGATGAAGATGTCAATATACCCATAATTGATGCTACTATGAATGATATAAGAGCAGCTGTGATACTTTCACACCTTGGCAAGAAATCTCAACGGAGGTATTTTTTTAGAATAAAATTTATTATCGAAGAGGAAGGTGAATGGATTATCAGAGATAAATTTGACCCAATCCTTAAGGATAAAAAAACTGTTATTGTGAGTAGAGACTCCAAACCAGGAATTTTAACTGGAATTGACAAACCATACTATGAGAAATCTTACCCTGTAACAGCAGTTGTTTACGGAATATATCAGCTAAATGATAAGCCAAGTATTGCAAAACTAGCACCTGTGAAAGAGTCGTTGTCGGTCAATTGTGTAGCAACACGGGTAATAGAACACTTTACAAATTCCCTCCGAGGAAATAAATTAACTGATCTACGAAGAAAAAAAATAACCGAATGGGAACTAACAGTGAATCAACATGGAGCAAGGATTTCCGATATAGCTAAATTAGAAGCATTATTAAAATTTCCAATATCGGTAGCGACAATAACCGGAGAAGTATTATACGAACCGAAATATCAATCGCGAGGAGCTCCAATTGAAATTATTGATCATAACAAACACGCGTGGACACCCGCGGTAAATATATTTCCACGAGAAAGAACTGTTCGATATATCCCCCGGAAATTTTCCGGGGAATTTTCAGATGATTTCTATGAAGAGAAATTATTTGATGCTATTCACGCGTTAACCAAAGACGACCCTGTGTCAGTATGGTTACTCAGGAGTAATGAGGATCCGGAAATAGGATTTGATCAGTTTGTAAAACCAAATGGTGAATTATATCGAACTGAAGAATTAGATACTAGAATGAGAAAAATCGCTAATGAGTATTTAGAAGGAAACACTAGTGTTTCTACTGTAGAAAAACTACTTACGGATAGTTTTACTATTCCATCAGTGGTAGCTCACTTCGCACGAGAAAAGAATTCATGGCGCCCAACACGAAGTGATTTTCTCAATGACGTGAAGTTGAGTTGCGTCGAATTAGGTCATGGAGGATTGTGAAATACGAAATACTCACGTGATGGTATGATTTCAATTGATATATCCGCGTGTTATCCTGGAAGTTTTCTCGGGTATGGAGAATGCTCTGAGTACTTCAAACGATTTGGACACCCCACACATGAAATGACTCGTGTTGCGATTAATGGTCCATTACCCGGAACTGCTAGTGGAAACGCTAGCGTTTCTAGTTCTAATTTTGATTTAACCGGGTTCGCTCGTGTGATATCATTCGAATTAGCTACAGGGTTACATCCGTGTAGTTATCTTTGGCTTGGTAGACATATGTATGAAAAAGCGTGGATGCCAATTGTGCTATTGCGGTATATGATCGATTGTGGTATGCTAATATCGTTAATTGTCAGTGAAGCGATTATTTGTTATAACGCTCAGAAAGATGTTTGGTTACCAAATCCCGATCTAGAAAAAATAATTAACGAACAACGAAAACAATTTCTAGATGGAAATTCGAAGAATTTCAGCGAGGAACAAATCATAGATTGGTCTAAGAAATTATTCGAAGGTAGTAATAGAGAGGCTAAAGATCTCGGACGAAAAAATCGGTAAATTCACTCAAGGTGGAAGATTTGATAATGCAAAATACTCTTCGAGATTAATCATAGACGATGAAGAATACTATTTCATAATATCTGATTTAATAAAAAAAGGGAAATTTGTAACCCGTAAGAACGCTTTTCTATCAGGGGAATTAGATGAGGAAGCTTACAAATCTGCGAGCGGAACTAATAATGTTTGGGTAGATGATGTCCTTCGAAATGGTAAGAAACTAGGTACGGTTGTTACCTACTGTGATGGAAAAAGTTGTCAATACACACATTTGAGAAGTTCTATGCTAGCCTATTCTTGTATTAATCTATTCTCGATGATAAATAGATTTCCTAATACCGCGGTTAGAGTAGCTACTGATTCGATGTATATCCATGAGAAATACAAATCAGATGTAGCTAAATTCACAGATCCTAAGGAAGCGTGGGGGAATTGGAGGTTTAAAAAAGAAACACTACATGAGTATTGTAAATCCGCAGACGTTACTATGGATGATAAATACTTGAAAAGTAACCATAATATCTCAGAGATTCAATCAGAATTTTCTACTGCACCGCCCGTATCAGATCCGATTTGTAGATACAAGACAGTTTATTTAAACGGCTGTGGTGGATCAGGAAAGACAACTCGGGTAATTGAATTATTTCGTCGTGGTGGAAATACTTGTATTTCTACTAACATGATTGTGTTAACACCAACTCACAGACTCGCCAGAGAGATGATAGCGCAGGGGGTAAAAGCCTGTACTTATCACAGCTTCTTTCGATGGAAAGGTGATACATGGACTCCTGATCGAATGGGTGATAAATTTATTCCTGAAATAATAATCTGGGATGAAATATGCACGGTATCGTTGACAGTATTACAGATATTTCTTGAATGGTTGTTATTGAAAAATACAAAAGTCGTCATGTGCGGGGATCACGGCCAACCGCAGCCATTTGTTGGTGGATCTCCACATGAATGGTTAAAGGGTTTTGTAGACTATTATGAAGAGATTAATACCGACCATAGATCACTTGATGAACAATTACGCGAGTTCAAAGCGCTAATTAGATTACAACCGGATAAAATCCAATGTGAAATAGCGCGTGAAATAATCTCTGAAACTCCCATGAATGATTTTTGGGAAATGTGGAAGCCAAATGATTTAATAATCGCGAGTAGAAAAATAGTCAGAGACGCACTTCAGATGAAGTTGTTTGCGCTACATAAAGAAAAATTTGCAACGCTTCCAGTACCACTCTGTTATAGACCTAAGGATACACGAAAGCAGAATATCGACGTTGACATTCCTGGACAACAACAAAAGCAGAATTTAGTATTAAATGATATTGTGTTGGTTGATATCAGCGTCGTTAAAGATGCATTAGGTGCTGATAAATCCCCGTGGACGCTAGGTTATGCAGCAACAATACACTCTTCACAGGGATTGACTATATCCGATACAACTCTTTGGATAGTAGATAATCATATTGAGTGGTCAAATTTAGTTTATCTCGCAGTATCCAGAGTACGGCGAATAAACCAACTTCGAAGAATTGTTGTTGACGATGAAATCATTGGTAACGATATTATCACTGGTGATTTTATCACTGGTGATATAATCAGAAAAAAACTCTCTGGCTATAAACAACAGGATAAAAAAAATAAACGAGAATTTGACATTGATGCTGAATTAATAATCACTTTGAAGCAACAACAAAATAATTACTGCGCGAGTTGCAATTGTATAATGCGTTGGCAGTATTCGGATAAAGATCCTCGCCAATTCACCGTAGACAGAAAAAATAACAATCTCGGTCATGTCAGAAACAATGTGATGTTGACCTGTCTTGAGTGTAATAGACGCCGGGGTGACAGCACCCTGGGTGCTAATTAAGACTACGCGGTGGTAATTGAGTATCCTCGGGAATCACTTGTAATTGTTCGCGTGTAAAACCCCGCTGAGGAGCAGTTGAATCCAGTCTATAGATTGGAGGTCTACCCGTAGATCGTGTTATACCGGATATATTATGCGTAGTGACACTCCAAATAGGATCAGTAGCTCTTTTTTTACCACCCTCAAGCTCTCCTGGTTCATATAAGTACCTTACAATGACATTACTACCAAGAATTGGTTCTTTTTGTGAAATTCCTTGGATTTCCATTTTGATAGACGCCTTCTTAATAGCGTTGACAGGTTTCATATTAATTGTTCTAGTAATCTCATTATTGATTGCGGTAATCACAGCTGGTAATCTCTTGACCCATTCACGGGATCGTTTATCCTGGATGAATTCTTTTGCGTATTGATATCCGAATAACCGCTCAGCAAGGGTTTTATTAAATCGTTCAACAATTGCCTGATCGCGATGTAGCGCAGTGTGTCCTCGTCTGATGGCGACATTATGATGTTTAATCGTAGATGCAACAACACCTTGAAATTCCTTGCCAGGATCAACTTGTAACAGATTTGGCCAGCGCAGAGGACCTCGTCGATAAATTTTTTGAAATGCAGAAGCTACTTCAGTAGATGATTTTGTTTTTAACGGTTCTGCTTCTTTGTATCGACTTGCAATATCAACTAACGTTAACGCGTATTTGTAACCGTTGTCATGCGGCAGAAATAGTATATCAGCTTGATGAACTTCATTAGGTGTTGTAACATCAAAATGCGAATAGTTAATTTGTTTAGGCGCTGGTAGATAAATTTGCCATATTGCCTGTTTAGAAAACCAGTTTGCCGCTGTAGTTTTTTTCACCTTTGATGCATTAGCTAGTTTATTGATTGCTGCGTAACCTCTCCAGTATCCTCTCGGAGAATAATAAATAGATTCCATATTAAAATGCTAGCATTTTCAATTACCAGCACCTAACATCAATTTACCCTTCATAGCAGATTTTACCAACCAAGAAGCCAACTTTTCTTTGAAGGATTTATCAGGAATAGCATTTAACGCATGAATTAATTTTACATCTGCGAGATGTCTGTGTTGAAGATTGCTGCTTTTATAAGCGACATCATGAGCATGACACGCCTTATCAATAGCGTTTATTGGATATTCGCCGGGTCGGGGCTGATTTTGATCATCAAGTCTGATATCTAATCGTGTTCCCGGTCCACAGTAGCTATATCCTGGAAGGTGCTTTTCTCCTGGATACTTTGCCCACGGTGTTCCTGGGAGTTTTGTCAATTTGGCTGCAATATCACCTCCTCGTTTTTTTTTAAAGCCATGGTTGGAAAATTCGAAGAATTTTTACCAAGGGAAGTAAATCTAAATTTTTTCGTACTACATTGTACGCATTTACCAGAAAGCGCTGATCGATTATTTTTCGTTGTAATCGTCGTCAAGTCATTTGTGCCAGTACGCGTCCTACACTTCACACAATATAGATCCATAATTTATATATAACAGTTATGAATGTAATTGATTATTCAGCTACGAGACGACGGGAACCTATTAGACACCATGCAATGTTACCAAATTCTATTCGCGCGATTATCATCGGACCATCTGGAAGTGGTAAAACACAATTGCTACTTAATTTGATAACGAGATGGATGAAGTGGGATAAATTGTACATGATTGCTCCGAGTGTAGACGATCAACGATGTTATGAAGTATTAAAGGATTTTAATGATGCCGCGCGAGAAATTAACGGTGATGGTGTTATTGAGTTTATAACCGATATCGAAGAGGCACCTAGTATTGATGATATTGATGGAAGTATTAACAATTTAGTCGTATATGATGATATCATGTTAGATAATCAAAAGAATCCTGCTAGAATATTTTCCAGAGGCAGACATAAAAACACCGATGTGATATATATCACTCAACGTTACACTCAAATACCAAAAGTGATCAGAGATAACTGCAATATACTGTGTGTATTTAACGGAGTTGATACTCATACTCTTAGAAATATTTGGCAAACTTGGTGCGGTGGTGATATGGATCATAATCGATTTAGAAATTTCTTTAGCCACGCTCAGACAATCCCACACGGATTTGTGACGATAAATTTATCAGACCCTCGGACAAGATATCGTGTCGGACTTGATCAAATATTTAGTTAGCGCATTAGCAGCCGAGGAGGTGAACGTCAACTAAATGGCATCTTTTTTTTATGAATTGCTAGCAAGTTGGTCTGGTGTCGACGCTTTGTCGATCCTTTTTTCTGATGTCGATCCTTTTCGACAAAAAGTCTGTTCACCCTCTCTGCTGCTATAGAAAACTTTAGAATAGAAAACTTTACAAATGCGTTGCGTGGAAACAAATTGACTGATCTATGACGCAAAGAAATAAATGAATGGGGACTAACAGTAAAGGAGCACTGAGCAACAATTCAAAATGTGGCAGTGTTAGAACGAATATTAAAATTCCCAATATCAATAATGACGGTAACAGGCGAGATATTATTTGAACCAAAATATAAATCAAGAGGAACCCAAAACAAAATGATTGACCATAACGAACACGCGTGGACATCTGCACTAACAATATTTCCGCGAGATAGAACAATAAATATCTACCCGAGGAGTTCTCCACGGAATTCTCCCCGGAGTTGAAATTATTTTATTTTATTTACGAGTTAAGTAAAAACGACCCTGTGTCAGTGTGGTTACTTCACAGTTTTGAGCACGAAGAGGGTCAATTCAATCAATTAGTAAGTTCCATTGGCGAATTATAAGGCAAAGAAGCCCATCACGAGATGTAAAAATTAGCTAGTAGTTTTTCAACGGAACACCACCCACAACTATTAACAAATTGTTTTACAATTCCGTCTGTTGCAGCTCATTTTGCGAGAAAGAGAAACTCGTGGAAACCAACACGAGCTGAATTTCTCACAGACATCATATCAAGCTGCATCGAATACAACCACGGTGGATTATGGAATACAAAATACAACCCTGAAACCATTTTTTCGGTTGATATAGTCGCATGTTATCCCAAGAGTTGTCTCGGGTACGGAGAATGCGCTGAATATTTCAAGCGATTTGGAAATCCCACCCATGAGATGGCACGTGTTGCGATTAATGGACCACTACCTGATTTTGATTCAACCGGATTCACTCGTGTGGTATCATTTGAATTGGCTAAAGGACTTCATCCGTGTTGTTATGTCTGGATTGGTAGACATATGTCGGAAAAACATTGGATGCCAATAGTGCTGTTACGTTATATGACCGATTGTAGCATGCTGATATCTTTAATTGTCAGTGAAGCAATTATATCATATCGAGCACAGACTGAAGTCTGGTTGCCACAACCTGATATAGATAGTATAATCAGTGAACAACGAAAACAGTTTCCCAATCTCGACGAAGAATATATCATGAATTGGTCCAAACTATTATATGAAATCAGAAACAAAGATGTAAAAGATCTCAGGTGAAAAATAATTGGTAAATTCACTCAAGCCGGTAAATACGACAATGGACGATATTCTTCACGGCTGATTATTGATGATGCTGAATTCGATTTTATAATCGCCCTTAACATCTAAGGGCATAGATGTCGGTCGTAAAGAAGCTTTCTTGTCCGATGGAACCAAATTAGGTACAATTGTTACTAAGAGCGATGTACACAGTCTTCAGTATACACATTTGAGGTCATCTATGCTGGCTTATGCTTCTATCAATTTATTTTCGATGATAAATAGATTTCCTGACACCGCAGTTAGAGTCGCCACTGATTCATGTCACATAGACGCGAAACACAGCAATGTAGTAGCTGTATTCATTAATTCTGACGAGAGTTGGGGATCATGGAGATATTACGATTGAGGATAAATATTTGAAAAACAATCAGTGTTCAGAATTATCTAACGCACCGCAGGTATCTGATCCTGTGTGTAGATATAAAACAGTTTATTTAAACGGTTGTGGCAAATCAGGAAAGACGACTCGCGCGATGGAGTTATTTCGTGGGAAATCAAACATGATTGTGTTAACACCGACACAGACTTGCCAGAGAGATGAAACAACGAGAGGTTAATGTTTGTACTTATCACAATTTCTTTCGATGTAAAGGCGACGAATGGACTCCTGATCGAATGGGTGAGAAATCTATCCCCGGCGTCATAATTTAGGATGAGATTTGCACGGTGTCATTAGATGTATTACAAAAGTTTCTCGAGTGGTTATTGCTAGCGAACACAAAAATCGTCATGTGCGGCGATCACGGCCAACCACCACCATTTGTCGGTTTATCCCCACATGATTGGCTAAATCATTTTGTAGACTACTATGAAGAAATTAACACTGATCATAGAGCACGTCATGAACAATTACGCGAGTTCAAAAAACTAATCAGATTACAACCGGATAGAATCCAATGTGAGATAGCGCCTGAAATAATTTCGGAAACTACCATGAATGATTTCTGGGAAGCGTGGAGACCAAACAATTTGATAATCGCAGGTAGAAAGATAGTCAGATACACACTTCAGATGAAGTTATTTGAACCACATAAAGAAAAATTTGCAATGCTTCCAGTGCCGTTGTGTTATAGGTCTTCGGATACAAAAATGCAGACTATTGAAGTTGATTTTCCAGGACAGTGTGAAAAGCAGAATTTAGTGCTAAATGATATTGTGCTGGTTGATATCAGCGTCGTCAAAGATGAATTGCGTGCTGATAAATCCCCATGACGCTAGGATACGCAGCAACAATACATTCTTCACAGGGATTGACTATTTCCGATACAATTGTTTGAATAGTGGATAATCACATCGAGTGGTCGAATTTTGTTTATCTCGCAGTGTCCAGAGTACGAAGAATAAATCAACTTCGAAGAGTTGTTTTAAACGATAACGACACTACAATCAATGATACTGGCACTGGTGATTTCATCACTAAGGACATAATCAGAAAAAAAAACTATCTGGTTATAAACAACAGGATAAAAAATAAAAGAATTTGAGTTTGATGCTGAATCAATAATGATGCTGAAGCAACAACAGAATAATCACTGCGCGAGTTGCAATTGTATAATGAATTGGTGTTGGTCGGATAAGGATTCTCGACAATTTACCGTAGACAGAAAAGATAGTAGCGTTGGTCATACTAGAAATAACGTGATGATGACTTGTCTTGAGTGCAACAGACGAAGAGATGCTAGTTAAGACCACGTGGTGGTAATTGAGTATCCACGGGTATCACTTGTAGTTGTTGTCGAGTAAATCCGCACTGAGGGGCAGTTGAATCCAATCTATAGATTGCTTGTCTAACCGTTGGTCGTGTTATACCGGTTATTTTATGCGCGGTGACACTCCAAATAGGATCAGTAGCCTTTTTCTTGCCACCTTCTAGCTCTCCTGGTTCATATAAATACCTCACAGTGACATTACAGAGAATTGGTTCTTTTGAAAAATCTTTTTGCGGTTGTACGGGTATATACCTATTTTGATCGCGTTGTTAGGTTTCATGTTTATTGTTCGAGTAATGTCATTATTCAGCGCAGTAATCACAGCTGGTAATATCTTGACCCTTCACGGGATCGTTTATATTGAATAAATTCTTTCCCGTATTGATATCCAAATAACCGCTCGGCAAGTGTGCGATTAAATCTTTCAACAATTGCCTGATCGCGATGTAGTGCAGTATGTCCTCGTTGTAACGCGGTATTATGATTCTTCAACGTTGATAGAACCGCACCTTGAAATTCCTTGCCAGGATCAACTTGTAATAGATTTTACCAGCGCAGAGGACATCTTCGATAAATCCTTTCAAACGCAGAAGCCACTTCAGCTGATGATTTTGCTTTTAACGGTTCTGCTTGTTTATATCGACTCGCAACATCAACTATGGTTAGCGCGTAATTGTAACCACCATCATGCGGCAGAAATAATATATAAGCTTGATAAACTACATTGGGAACGGTCACATCAAAATGCTAGTTAATTTGTTTAGGCGGCGGTAGATAAATTTGCCATATCGCCTGTTTGGATAACAAATAAGCCGCAGTGGTATATTTTACCTTTGCGGCGCTAGCGCTTGTACCAATTGCTGCTTTACCCCGCCAGTATCCGCTTGGAGAATAGTAAATAGATTCCATGTTGATATTAATTACCGGCACCTAACATCAATTTACCTTCCATAGCCGATTTTACTAACCATAAAGCCAATTTTTCTTTGAAAGATTTATCAGTGATAGAATTCAACGCATGAATTAATTTTACATCTGAGAGATGTCGGTTTTGCAAATTACTACTTTTATAAGCGACATCATGACATGCTTTATCAATGGCGTTTATCGGATATTCACCCGGTCGAGGTTGGTTTTGATCATCGAGTCTGATATCGAGACTGGTTCCGGGTCCACAATAACTATACCCTAGAAGGTGTTTTTCTCATGGATACTTCGCCGACGGTGTCCCTGGAAGTTTAGTTAACTCGGCTGCACTATCACCTCCTCGTTTTGTTTTAATTTCTTTGATTTATCGAGAGAAACAAATCTAAATTTCTTTGTACTGCATTGTACGCATTTACCAGAAAGTGTTGATCTGTTATTGCTAGTTGTAATCGTCGTCAAGTCGTTTGTACCAGTACGCGCCTTACACTTCACACAATATAGATCCATAATTTATATATAATAACATGAATGTAATTGATTATTCAGCTACCCGTTGACGGGAACCTATCAAACATCATGCGATGTTGCCGAATTCAATTAGAATGATTATAATTGGACCATCTGGAAGTGGCAAGATACAATTGTTACTTAATTTAATAACGAGATGGATGAAATGGGATATGTTGTATTTGGTAGCTCCTAGTGTAGACGATCAGAGATATTACAATGTGTTAAAAAATTTTAATGACAGCGCGGTAGAAAAATCCGGCGAGGGTATTATTGAATTTATAACCGATATCGAAGAAGCACCGAGTATTGATGATATTGTTGGAGATAATAACAATTTATTCGAATACGATGATATCATGTTAGACAATCAAATAAATCCTGCTAGGATATTTTCCAGAGGCAGTCATAAAAACACTGATGTGATATATGTCACTCAACGATACACACAAATTCCAAAGGTGATCAGAGATAAGTGCAATTTGTTATGTATGTTTAACGGAGTTGATACTCATACTCTTAGAAATATTTGCCAAACTTTTTGCTGCGGTGATATGGATTATAATCAATTTAGAAATTACTTTAGTCGCGCTCAGCCAATCCAACATGGATTCGTGACGATAAATATATCAGACCCTCGGACGCGATATTGTCTCGGACTTGAACAAATATCAGGTTAACTCATAGCAGTAGAGGGGGCGGCGACAACGACCATGGCATCTCAACCATGCCTTTTTACGATTTCGAGGAAGCCTTAGTTTGCCAAATCAACGCCTGTACGATTTATTTTTCGAGGAAGCCTTAATTTTCCGAATAGATGCTGTAAAAAGTTCTCCGATTAGCCCCCTCTGCAGCTTGATCAATAACAAAACCATGCCTGATCAATCCGTTATATACCTCATACAAGAAACGATGATTAAGATATTTCCTCTTCCCAGCACCACACAACAAATACCCTTGATTATTCACAGCATCAAGTGATTTCTTCAGTCTGCGGCTTCTGACAATACCGTCACGGATGCCTCATAATCGCTGTTCACAGGATGCGGTTGAAATTGTTGATCCATTTATATACTAAATATTTTTTTGTTTAATCATTACTTGAGAAATCTTTCAATTTAGTCCTGAGGTGTTCTTATGATTTTGTCATTGACGCTGTCAGAGTCATTGATGGAGTCATTGATGCGATTTTTGATTTTCTTATCAAAATAACGCTTCAACTATCAACGATCATCAACAAGGATACAACTGAACAGTTCACGATAGTATCCACTGATAATAATTTGGCTAGGGTTTCAGTGTCATGGTATGTGGAATTCGTAGCGGATTTAAGTTAGCAACTAAATTGAAATCGTAAACGATTTGAAAATAAAATATCATGACTAATGATTTCATTACCGACGATACCTTCAGTATCTCAATACTGCTATGATCAAGTCAGAGAGTTTCAAACTGAAAGCAAAACCTTCACTGATGAGTACCAAACAGAAACAAATACCGAAGAAGAATCACCGCAGTTGATGTTACTGTGTACTTAGTGAGTGGTGTAGTCACCGGAGCCGGTACTATACTCTTCTCGGTGACAATGATTGCTCCGATAGCTGTTCCAATTTGTATATCAGCGGCGACAACAATCGCGGGAATTATTTCGATTATAACAAGAAAATATCATCGTGCAGCCATCGTAAACTACAAGACTTCGAAGTTAAATTTCATGTTATGTCAACCGCATACTCCGAATTATCCCCGATCATATCATCGTCACTCGATGACACATTAATATCAAATAATGAGTTCTCAGAGATGGTACGTGTTTACGATTTCGAGATGTCAAAATTAGAAAAGATAACAAAAATGACAACGATGACAACACCGCAAGAACTACTTCAACAAATAGCGGAGAACATAAACCCGATGAAAACCAGCATGATTTCAATAACATCAACCAATCCTGAATTCATTGTGAATTTTCCTACTACGATTCCCATAAAGGAAATAGCGTCAACGAAACTACGATTGTATTACTGTTGTCCTAACATTAGTTCGGTAGCATTTGGTGGTCAACAACCGAATAATTTCTTGGTGTTTCCGAGTAAGAATCGCGAAGAAGGAACGCCAGACTGGAACGTTGTTTCGCTACCTTCTGGGTAATACCAAATCAAACAAATCAATGCTGATTTACAACGTAGAATAAAATCCATTAATGGGAAAGAATCGAAAATCGCTATAACAGTTCACGAGCCAACATTATCATCTGAAATTGAGATAAACTTGCCCGGGTATGCCGTAGATATCTATCAGAGTTCTATAGGAACAATATTAGGATGGCCTGAAATAACACCTCCACCTCAACTACAAAAATCTGATTATGTCACGGATAAACAATCATATCATGGAGTTACTACATAATATTGAGAACACCTCAGTGATATAAAAAGTCATCACTGCCTGGTAGTTATTTTAATTTTATTGATCGGGATTCCGCCTTTTGGAGATTTAAGGTTGTACAGACTCCAGAATCAAATACATATATAAATATATATCATAACAGAATTATTGAATATTTTAGAGGAATCAATCAAGAACACAGTCAACAACTACAACGATTACATCACGCTTTCAATGAGTCTAATCAGAATGAAATCATTAAACGAATTGAAATATTAAATCAACTGGCATCCTACATGGAATATATCAACCAGCGAGTAATTCAAGTAAAAATTAATCATATTGATGACAATATTAATCATTCTAAACGAAATTTTCTAACTGCATACACTATAACAGAAGCTGATCTACCGAATTTCAAGTTTGTTGGGTATAACGCAAACGAACTATAAAATATGTTAATGATTTTATCAATGAAAAATTTTACTACAATAGTCACAGCATGGAGACAACAAAACAAAGGTTCAACTATCTTGACATATAATAATGACCCAGATGGTGGAGGTAGGCATATCGCTCCTTTCAACGTAAATATTTCCTCGGTGATTGCATTGAATTTGGTATGTGATTTTATCGAAGGACTCTATCAAATAAATCTCTAGCGATCAAATCAAGCTCAACAAGGATATATTTTATATTCTTTTGCAAAAACCGCTTCACCAGGGTTTTTAATAATTGAGGAACCAACAAATCCAGTCTATATGCGATGTCATAATGATTCTTTAACGAGAATTAATTTCAAATTCACTGACCAGTCCAATAATCAAATTGATTTAAGAGGTGAGATTTTACAAATTAGTTTATTTGTGAAATCATTAAAGGATTTTCATCGTAAAAAAGACCTGTTAACACATAGCAGCAGAGGGGGGCGTGACAACGACCTTGGCGTCCTTTTTTGATGAATTGCTAGCAATTTTAAGGAAACAATAGTTAACCAAATGGACACTTTCTTACGTTAACGTGGAAGCCTTAGTTTGCCGAATCGACGCTTATAAAAGTTTTCGGATTCCCCACCTCTGCTGCTTATACACATACTTAATTAAGGACAATACAATGCCATTAACTCCGTTTCGTTTGGGTAGGTTTCTAGGCCTATACGATTACCGTCTTTTTGCAACCCCCAATTCGAGTTTTATGGCGAGTTGTAAGGCACACGTGTTTACAATTAAACCCCGTTTGAAACACCTCAGGTGTATTTTCATCGGAGGCGCCCAGTGGTTACATATATAAGAAAACACATCTCATAGGACCCCTCAGGTGTATTTTCATCGTTGGAGCCCAGAGGTATCACGATACTAAATCCCCTGAGAAGATATTTTACTCGTCAAATAACGGATGAGAAATCTAAGCAGTTATATTTAGTGAATTGACGTCACATTTACATATATACATATGAACATGTATACAATACATCCCCAATCGAGTGTTATGGCGGTTGTACAATGAATGGATTATATGCAATGTATGACGTCAACGGCGTGGTTTTGTATACACAATGAATTAATGAATGGATGATAATGGAAGAATGAATGGATGAATGGATGATAATGGTATAATAAACGTCTACATTCAAACTGAAAACACCAGACCCCAAACAAAATCACCCCAGGTTGTCTAAAAAAAGCACATTCACATCGTGTGATGCCTTGTGTGGTATGGTGGTTTCACGATTTGAATTTGGAAGGACTCACCCCCCAATTATATAAAATCATCCAAATCGGTAACGTCGTCAATATACCTGTTACGAGAATCGAACCATGGGCCCCTGGACGACTTCAAAACGCGTAACGAATTACGCTAGATTCGATATCTACAGGTACAATCTTTTGAATGCGATATATGTGTAAACAGCAATGAAATAAAACATTGAGGGTAACTCTTTCATAAGCCGACATACTCGCACGAATTAGTCTCTTTAATGCTCTATAGAATAGTACAAAATGGAATTTAAATGTATGTAAATTTAATTCTATGTCAATTGTTTTGCGAAATCGCTGACCGATATACCACTTCTGCAACATATCGTATTGAGGCTCTACAAATATTGAACTATTTTTCGGCTTCATTCATAGAATGAAATATTTTTCTTCGTTATTTTCTGTATTAAATGATTTCACAGGTCTCTTCCCAATTGATATTTAAGTACCAGTCCTATCTTGTTTAGGATTTTCACTCTGGGAAATAGCTTGTAGATTATTTAAAGAATTAATCCTAGGATTTGGAATCAATATGATCAATAAAAAAACATCCCTGATCAATCCGTTATGTACCTCATACACGATATTTCTTCTTCCAAGCACCAAACAACAAATACCCTTGATTATTCACAGCACCAACTGATTTTTTCAGTCTTCGGTTTCTGACAATACCGTCAAGGGATGCCTCATAATCGCTGATCACAGGATGCGGTTGAAATTCTTGATCCATTTGTATACTAAATACTATTTGTCTAATATATTATTTGGTTTAATCATTACTTGAGAAATTTTTCAATGTTGTCTTGTGGTGATCTTATGATTTTGTCATTGACGCTGTCAGAGTCATTGATGGAGTCTTTGATGGGTTTTCGATTTTCTTATCATAATAACGCTTCAACTCTCTGTATAGCTTCCCACCACAATTGAAACACAACTGCGATTATCACGCACCCAAATCATATGCAAGGGACTGTACCATACCTTCCACCACGAATGCATTGTAAATAATATCACAGAATTCCTTTCTGCATGATTTGTTACATTGGTTACTGATCTTATCATAAGCCATTTGCAGTGATTCATTATATAATAAATTCTTTATTTAAATACTTGTTTTAATTATAATATGAAGGATTTCGAGAGATTATCGAAAATATAGCCTTGGAAAAATGCTAAATTCAATCTCGATAGAGTCTTAACTGATACATCAAAGGGTCTAATAAGTGATAGAACCATGATAGGTAAAATCTGTGATTGTTTTAATGAATTCAACCGCTAAGGAGCATCTCACTGTTGGTCAATATTTCGAATAGATGGTAACGTTGATGCTACCATGAACGACGAAAAAACAGCAGTGATAATCTCACATCTTGACAAGAAAAAGTATTTCTTTAGAGTGAAATTCATTATCCGTTCAGAAACGGGAGATTGGATTATTCGAGATACATTTGAACCTATCTGGAAAGATAAAAGAACTGTCGTTGTGAGTCGAGATTCCAAACCAGGAAATCTGACTGGAATTGACAAACCATACTACGAGAGATCGTATCCTCTAAAAGCAGTTGTTTATGGGATATATCCGATAAATATTAAACCGAGTATTGAAAAATTAAAACCCATGACACTATCATCGTTGAATTGTGTTGCAAAATGAATAATATAAAACTTTAGAATTGAAAACTTTACAAATGCGTTGCGTGGAAACAAATTGACTGATCTATGACGCAAAAAAGTAAATGAATGGGGACTAACAGTAAAGGAGCACTGAGCAACAATTCAAAATGTGGCAGTGTTAGAACGAATATTAAAATTCCCAATATCAATAACGACGGTAACAGACGAGATATTATTTGAACCAAAATATAAATCAAGAGGAACCCAAAACAAAATGATTGACCATAACTAACACGCGTGGACATCTGCAGTAACAATATTTCCGCGAGATAGAACAATAAATATCTACCCGAGGAGTCCTCCACGGAATTCTCCCCGGAGTTGAAATTATTTTATTTTATTTACGAGTTAAGTAAAAACGACCCTGTGTCAGTGTGGTTACTTCACAGTTTTGAGCACGAAGAGGGTCAATTCAATCAATTAGTAAGATCCAATGGCGAATTATAAGGCAAAGAAGCCCATTACAACGAGATGTAAAAATTAGCTAGTAGTTTTTCAACGGAACACGACCAACAATTATTAACAATTGTTTTACAATTCCGTCTGTTGCAGCTCATTTTGCGAGAATAAAAATATATGGAAACCAACAAAAAGCAGAATTTCTATCAGATATCAAATCAAGCTGAATCGAATATGGTCATGCTTGATTATGGAATACAAACTATGACCGCGAAAGTATTATTTCGGTCGATATGGTTCCGTGTTATCTTGTCCGATGGAACCAAATTGGGTACAATTGTTACTTACAACGATGGAAAAAATCTTCAGTATACACATTTGAGGGCGTCTATGCTGGCTTATGCTTCTATTAATTTTTTTTTCAATGATTAATAGATTTCCTGACACCGCGGTTAGAGTAGCCACTGATTCATTTTATATAAACGCGAAACATAGCGAAGCAGTGGCTGAATTTACAAATTCAGACGAGAGTTAAGGGACATGGAGAATTAAAATCGAAATACTGCGTGATGATTCCAAATCAGCAGATGTTTCGATTGAAAAGAATTACTTGAAAAATAATCAGATATCAGAACTATCTAATGCACCGTCGATATCTGATCCAGTATGTAGATATACAAACGTTCACTTAAACGGCTGAGGTGGGTCAGGAAAGACGACTCTTGCAAATAAAATATTTCGTGGAAACGCATCAAACACGATTGTGCTAACACCTACCCACAGACTTGCAAGAGAGATGAAACATCGAGGAATTAATGCTTGCACTTATCATAGTTTATTTCGATGGAAAGGCGATGAATGAACTCCTCATCGAATGGGTGTGAAATTTATTCCTGAAATCATCATTTGGGATGAGATATGCACGGTATCGTTATATGTATTACCAAGATTTCTCGAGTGGTTATTGCTATCGAATACAAAAGTGATAATGTGTGGCGATCATAGTCATTTACAACCATTTGTCGGTTTATCCCCACATTATTGGTTGAAGAATTGTGTAGACTATTATGAAGAAATTAATACCGATCATAGAGCACTTGATGAACAATTACCCGAGTTCAAGAAACTAATTAGATTACAACCGGATAGAATCCAATGTGAAATAGCGCGTGAAATAATTTCGGAAACACCATTAAATGATTTCTGGGAAGCGTGGAGAACAAACGATTTGATCGTTGCAAGTAGAAAAAAAGAGACACACATCAGATCAAGTTACTGAATTGCATAAAGAAAAATTTGCAACACTTAAAACGCCGTCGTGTTTAAGGCCCAAGGATACACGAAAACAAAATATCGAAGTTAATATTCCTGAACAAAGTGAGAAGCATAATTTAGTATTAAATGATATTGTGCTGGTTGATATCAGCTTTGTCCAATATACATTGGGCGCTGATAAATCCCCATGGACGCTAGGTTACGCAGCGACAATACATTCTTCACAGGGATTAACTATATCCGATACAATTGTTTGGATGGTAGATAACCACATCGAGTGGTCGAATTTAATTTATCTTGCGGTGTCCAGAGTACGAAGAATAAATCAACTTCGAAGAGTTGTTTTAGATGATAATGACACTACAATAAGTGATATTGTCAGCGATGACATAATCAGAAAAAACTCTCTGGTTATAAACATCAAGACAAAAAAAATAATAGAGAATTTGATATTGATGCCGACTTAATAATTACACTGAAACAACAACATAATAATCACTGCACGAGTTGCAATTGTATAATGAGTTGGTGTTAGGCGGACAAGAACTCTTGACAATTTACCGTAGACAGAAAGAACAGCAGTATTGGTCATGCCAGAGATAATGTGATGCTCACTTGTCTTGAGTGCAACAGACGCAGAGGTGCTAGGAAAGACAACGCGGTGGTAATTGAGTATACTCGGGTATCACTTGTAGTTGCTCACGAGTAAATCCTTACTAAGGAGCAGTTGAATCCAACCTATAAACTGGCGGTCTACCCGTGGATCGTGTTATACTAGATATTTTATGTGCGGTGACACTCCAAATAGGATCAGTAGTTCTTTTTTTTTCACCTTCGAGCTCTCCTGGTTCATATAAATACCTAACAGTGACATTGCCGAGTAATAATTGTTTTGAAAAATCATTTTGTGGTTTTACAGGTATATACTTCTTTTTGATTGCGTTGTTAGGTTTCATATTAATTGTTCAATTAATCTCATTATTTAGCGCGGTAATTACACCTGGTAATCTCTTGACCCATTCACGATCCTCCCACTCCAAGCTAGCCTGGGTAGGCTGTCCCAATAGATCCTCCCTGCATTACATCGCGATCAGGCAATACATACATACAATTGCCTGATCGCGATGTAATGCAGTATGTCCTCGTCTGATAGTGACATTATGATGCTTCATTGTTGATAACGCTACACTCTGAAATTCCTTACTAGGATCAACTTGTAATAGATTTGGCCAATGCAGAGGACCTCGTCGATAAATCCTTTCAAATGCAGAAGCCACTTCAGTTGATGATTTTGTTTTTAACGGCTCTGCTTTTTCGTGTCGACTCGCAACATCAACTACGGTTAGCGCGTACTTGTAAACACCATCATGTGGCAGAAATAATATATCAGCTTGATGAACCTCATTAGGGACGCTGACATCAAAATGCGAGAAGTTAATTTGTTTAGGCGGTGGTAGTTAAATTTTCCATATCGTCTGTTCAATAACCAATCCGCTGCTGTAGTATTTTTCATCTTTGCGGCGCTAGCGAGTTTACCAATTGCTGCTTTACCCCTCCAGTATCCTTTTGGAGAACAATAAATAGATGTCATGTTGTTATTAATTACCAGCACCCATAATCAATTTTTTTTTCATCGCTGAGTTTATCAGCCATGAAGCCAACTTTTCTTTGAAGGATTTATCAGTGATAGAATTCAACGCAAGAATCCATTTCACATATGCGATATTTCTGTGTTGCAGATTACTGCTTTTATAAGCAGAATCATGAGCATGACACTCCTTATCATTAGCTTTTATTGGATATTCACCGGGTCGGGGATGATTTTGATCGCCGAGTCTGATATAGAGTCTAGTCCCGGGTCCACAATAACTATACCCTGGAAGATGTTTTTCTCCTGGGTATTTTGCCCATGGTATTCCTGGTAATATTACTAACTTGGCTGAAATATCACCTCCTCGTTTTTGTTTAAATCATCTGCAAATTTCATAGAAACAAATCTAATTTTTTTTGTACTACATTGTACACACTTACCAGAAATTGCTGATCTGTTATTTTAGTTGTAATCGTCGTGAAGCACAATACAGATCCAATATATATTATGACATATTGGCATGAATGTAATTGATTATTCATCAACAACAAAAACACAACCTGTAAAACATACAAAGCTATCAGATTCTGGACCGGTAATTATTAAAACAATTGTTGGTATACGTTTTATACACTACAAATCCATAATAGTAATATATTATTCTGATGGAAGTAATAGTCAGACCAATTATCAGTGTACGCCTTATACCCCTCACAGAATATAGCTCTATAATATATTTATAATAACGTGAATGTAATTGATTTTTCGGCGAAAAAAAACAAGAGAACTAGTTAAGCATCATGCAGTGCTACCGAATTCTATTCGTTTGATTATACTCAGACCATCTTGATGTGGCAAGATACATCTGCTACTTAATTTAATAACAAGATGGATGAAATGAGATAAACTATATTTGGCTACTCCTAGTGTAGACGATCAGTGATGTTAAGAGGTGTTAAAGGATTATAACGAGAAAGCAAAATCGGAAATCGATGAGGATATTATTGAGTTTATAACCGATATCGAGGATGCACCGAGCATTGATGACATTGATGGAAGTATTAACAATTTAGTTGTATATGATGATATCATGTTAGACAATCAAACGAATCCCGCTAGGATATTTTCTAGAGGCAGGCATAAAAGTACTGACGTGATATATGTCACTCAACGATAAACTCAAATACCAAAATTCATCAGAGATAACTGTAATATTCTTGCTGTATACGCTACGAAATATTTGGCAAACTTAATGCGGCGGTGATATGGATTATAATCTCTTTAGAAATTTCTTTAGTCACGCTCAGTAAATCCCACATGGATTTGTAACGATAAATTTGCATGATCATAGATCAAGATATTGTATCGGACTTGATCAAATATTCAGTTGAAATCGTTTACAATTTCAACAAAGCTGTTTAACCCATTGCAGCAGAGGATGGCGCGACAAATATTGTGGCCTCTTTTTTTTATTCTAATTTGCCACATGGACGCTTCTATTAAGTATTTACGAGGAAGTCTTAGTTTGCCATATTGATGCTTCCAAAAGTTGGTCTACGGGCCCTCTATGCTTGAAATTTTTTAGGACTTTGTTTGAAATATTTTCGGTTTGCTTGAAATAGTTTCGGTCTGTTAGCACTCTCTGCTACTTGCTTGGACCGTAGATGATCCTACCATGTGGTAGAATTTAGTTTGTCGCAGTGTCGCGAGTTAGAAAAATAAATATCCTTCGTAGAATCGTGATCGGAAATAAATACGCGACAATTTACCGCAGACAGAACACATAGCAATTTTGCTCAAACACGAGAAAATTTATGCTGACCTGTCTAGAGTGTAACAGATGCAGAGGGGCTAGTTAAGTGATCTTGGTGGTAATTCTCTATTCTCGGGTATCACTTGTAGCTTCTCACGTGTTAATCCACGGTGAGGAGCAGTATAATCTAATCTTTAAATTGCCGGTCTACCCGTACATTTTGTTATGTTAGATATTTTATGTGCAGTAAGACTCCAAATCGGATAAGTAGTTCCTTTCTACCACCTTAAAGTTCACCTGGTCCATATAAATATCTCAGTCACATAACATAGTAGTTTTTGTTTCAGAAATCATATTGTACGGGTATTTACTTTTTTTGTATTGTTTGCATAGGTGTTATATTGGCTGTTTGAGTAATTTCATTATTTAGCGGAGTTATCACACTTGGTAATCTTGCAACGCAATCACGATATCTCTTTTTTCGCGTGTTGATATTCAAATATCCGCTCAGCAACTGTTCGATTAAATCTTTCAAATATTGCCTGATTGCGCTGTATTGCAGTATGTCCTCATCTTATTGTGACATTTTCATTCTTCATCGTTGATAACACTGCACCCTGGAATTGGTTGCCAGGATCATTCTGTAGTAGATTTGGTCATTGCAGACCATCTCGTTGCTCAGTTAGTTCAAACACAGAATCTACTTCTGATCCCGCCTTGGTCAATAATGGTTCAGATTATTTGTTTCTACTCGCAACATCAACTTCAGTTAACACATACTTGTAAATCCGTCTTTTGACAGTATCATGCTGCATAAAAGGTATATCATCCTGTTTAACTTCATTTGGAACGATGTCATCAAAATGTGCGAAGTGAATCTGTTTAGGCGGTGGTTGATACATCTGCCATATCGCATGTATTTATAACCAATCTGCTGCAGTAACATTTTTTTACTTATGCTGCCTTGGCGAGTTTATTAATTGCTGATTTATTCCTCTAGTATCCTCTCGGTGAATAATAAATAGATTCAATATTAAAATAAATTACCATCACCAAATACCAGCTTACCTTTCAACTAAGATCTTACTAACCAGTTAACTAATGATTCCTTCAAAGATTTATTCTTAATATAATTCAGTCCATGGATCAATTTCACATCTGCGATATGCCTATGTTGCAGAGTGTCACTATTATAAGTAACATCATGAGCATTACACGCCTTATCAAAAGCGTTTATCGGATATTTACCTACTATTGGTTGGTCTTGGTTAACGAGTCGGAAATCGAGTCTGGTTTCAGGGCATCAGTAATTATATCCTGAAAGGTGCTTTCTCCTGGGTATTAGGCCCATGAAGTCCCTGGCATTTTTGTCATTTTTCCTGAATTATTAACTTCTTGTTTTTTTTATCTTTTATATCATCACCCAGTGTGATAGAAAAAACTTGTACTGCATTGTACACACTTACCGGCAAGTGCTGATTTTGTGTTGTTGTTGTAAAGGTTGATAAGTCATTTGTGCTATTTCGCGTCTTATATTTCACACAATATAGATTCATAATTATTTATAATAATATGAATGTAATTGATGTTTCGACGACAAGAGCACAATAACCCGTTATGCCCAACGCAGCGCTACTAAATTATATTCATATAATTATAACTGGACAGTCTGCATCTGGTAAACCGCAACTGTTACTTAATCTCATAATGAGGGGGATAAAGTGGACACATTGTATTTGGTAGCACTATCTGTATATCATAAAAAATGTTACGATGTACTTAAAAATTTGAACTAAAATGCGATAACGTTAAAAGATGAAGATGTTATTGAATAATGAATTTATCACGGATATTTATGAAGCACTGAGTGTTGACTATATTGATGGATCCATTAACAATTCAGTCGCATGTTATGATGTGATGTTCAATAAACAAGTAAACACTGCCAGGATATTTTCACGAGGTAGGCTTATAAACCCTGATGTGATTTATTTTACTCAGACATATACACACACGCCAAAAGTAATCAGATATAACTATAATAGTAATTCTGTGTTTAATGGAGTTGATAGACATACATTACAAATATATATTTAGCAGACCTGGAGCAGGGGAGATATGGACATAATTCATTTTAAACATTTCTTTAGACATGCTCAGTCAACCCGGCCTGGATTTATAACGATAAATTTACATTCTTACATTTTTATTCTCTATTTTTCGTTGTTTATCAAGTTATGTCTATATCGCTCTATAGGCTTTGATCTGTATATATCCTTTTCAGTGTTCTACCTATTGTCAAGAAATTGAGTATTACTGGTATCAATATGTGTATGTCGACAAAAATGTACTGAGGTTTTGCTGCCGCGTACAGCGTCACCAAGAGAGGTTAATCAATTATCGCCTGTAGTTATTTCAAAATAGTGAGCGAAATTCAACAGATGATACAGGTGCCAATCGCCTGCAGTTATTTGAAAGAGAAATTCATATTTTCATATTTTCAACTTTACATTGCTAAATAGTTACATGGACGATACATTCATACATTCATAATTTTACCTTTACATTGCAAAAACGTTACATGAATGATACAGTTATTACATACATGCCTTTGGTAAGTACCTAAACGAACGATATATAACCATAAGTACAGGCATTTACATCTGTCTTGTTATACGAGCAATATATATATATATATATATATATATATATATATATATATATATATATATATATATATATATATATATATATATATATATATATATATATATTGTATTTGTTGATTGGGTTATCAGACGTTATTCACGTCAGCTTCGAATGTCTTTCGTTGAAATCATCCTTTGCGGCTTTTATCATTGAGTTACTTGTTGTCGATAGTTCCATGTTAGGAACATTATAATTTTCTTGATATTTTGCATGTTATGGTGTCAGATTCGTTTTACATTTAAACTGCGTTTATCAATAAACATCTTTTTACTGCAGTTGCTTTCGGTGTATTCACTAATCCAGTACCAACCCGTCTTCATCATGTAACACCGATATATTTGTGTTTCCGTTCTTTGCTATATTCTTCTATGGAAGTGTTTTCCGTGTATGCCCTATATTTCTATATTACAGATCAATCTCGCCATAACCCTTTAATAGCTTGCAATTTTAATATTCGTTTTATCCAAAAGAGTACGAAACGTTTAGTATTAGTATTACTATTTGAGAACTACTATGCTACCATGATATTTAGGCACATTATTTAAATGACTTATTTTATCTCACCTAAAATATTCTTGGAACTTGTCACCTGCAACTAACCAAGTATATTCTTCTAATTTTATTTTACTTTAAATCTATATATGTACCAGTTAACATTCAATGTAATACAGCTAACTATTTATGTAATTGCTACCTGATATCATTATGACGAGCTATATGTACAAGCAAAATAAGGACAGTGACTCAAAGTTTCGAGCAATAATTATATTACATAGTATCAACATTTTCGATATAGTGTGTCTTAGTTAGCCCATACAATTCTTGTGCAATAATCCCGCTTTTTTTCGCCGAGGCAAAACACTGTATTTGAATACAATGAATGCTAAAGAAATTCCATTATTGACAAGCAAATAACCATTATAGTTAAGACGTGTATGATTCCTGACAGTATAATTGTAACTAAAACTGTTCTTCTATATGATATATATTAAAAGCACTGAAAAAGAGGCCTTTCAAGTAGTAGTACATATGTATTATGAGTCATGAGGATTTTATCTGAGACGGTGACAATGCCTTTTCAGCGTACTGGTTTCCGCTCTTATATATAAACCCAAAACATTTTGTTGATTGAACAACATTACTATATAAATATAATGTGTTTGCGTTGACTGTGATAATTATGTTAAGTGGATGATTTTGAAGGAAAGATAAATTGTATTCAAAATTCAATACATTCTAGTAAAGAAACCTTAGTGTTTATAACTACAAATGGGCAAATGTCAATGGAATTAAACAGAAGTATTCTTTATTTCTGAAACTAATGACAAATATTTATTTTATAAATAAAACATTTTGACTTTAATTAAGGTAGTACATGCCATTCATTTTTAGTTTTAGAGAATATCAATAAAATCAATTAACGCAAAGTTTAATACTTTTAAGCAATATTCGATCTGACATTGACTTAACATTCCAAGTATTTCAATAATATGATATGATATGTTTGAATGGAAGGTGGTCCGCTAAGTTGGATAAAATACTCAATTTCACACACATCCTTATATACAAGATATATATACGTGTATATATATATATATATATATATATATATATATATATATATATATATATATATATAAATATATATGTATATATATATATACATATGTATATATATATATATATATATATATACATTTACATGGTGTGTACATATACATTGCTTTGATAGGTCATAAAGGTGGTTTATGTCAGTTTTTTAAAATGTTGTTTGACACTAATTTATATATTACAATAGTCCCATGATGTACCGTCTGAATATACCGAGGTTATGCACCAGTTATAGCTGTAACCATTATGTTTACCACAGCTACTAAACGGTGAACAGCATTTGCCCCAGTTGTCGTTCAAATCTACATAGCACCAGAAATAGTCTTCCCATGGATAGTACCAATCTCCATTGTGAACACCACATATATGTGTGTCAATACATTGTCTGCCCTTGACATCGTGGACATTAGTATTTCCACAATATGCGAATTCACTTCCAGATTGACACCAGAAGTAGTTTTTCCCTTCATTGGTGCATTTTCCAGTGCAACAGCGTTCAAAATTCATATTATAATCAGTAAGGCACCATATATAACTAGAACCTCCATGATTTCCGCACGTATTGTCTGGTCGACACTTGGTATGTCCAGCGGAAATAGTTTTGTCGTAGTTTTCTGCTTTCTGCCTTGAATACAGACCGTGTTTCGTGTTATTAATACTACCTTGGGTCATTACAATGCATACAGAAAGTAGAACCGACGAAATAAAACTCTTCATCATGTTTCCGAGGTAGACCTACAATATAAATAAGGTAAATTATTCAAGAGTACCCTTTATATAAAAATGGCTAAGTTCCGATATGCATATAAAGTACATAGTTTATACTGTCTGTTTAATATTTCAATTTTCATGTAACATCAGTTTATATGTTTCAAGGATGGTTGCAGATAAATTGAACTTGATCTGGTCAAAAGGATCATCAATGTATGTATGTATGTATGTATGTATGTATGTATGTATGTATGTATGTATGTATGTATGTATGTATGTATGTATGTATGTATGTATGTAAGAATAACTGACAATTTTTTCTCATCTAAAACAGATTACTTGATGAAATTAGAGTCACAAGCTAAATGAGAAATGCCGTTTATACACACTGCTACGTCTCATTACATGCAACCATAAAACTAAGCTCGCGCAATGTAAGAATTAATAAAATATATGTTTTCTAGGCAATGTAGTTTTTTCAAATATATCCTTCTTGGTAATAATGCTGTAAATAAAGCAAATGTATTAACTATTCAATTTGACCTCATGGATATTAAAGACAATGACTTGTGCATGGTTTAGGAACATATTTGAAATTAATTCCCTAAATATTCTGACTACGAGAGATCAAACATATACATAGATTGAAACGACGAACCCTTTGATATATAATGACAATGACACAATGGCATCCATACACCTCCAACAATATATAAAGGTCAAGCTTTTCAAATGTACTAAACACAACACAAATAAAATCTTGCAAAATTCACTAATGTAAGTTTTCGAACATAAAACTGCTTTTCTGGTAACTTAGCTACCGCCAATTCCAGGTTGCAGCAAACCTAACAATGAAATACCATTAACATGGTAGGGACACCTTTGCGCTGAGACACACGAAAACAATACAGGGTTTTCCTATTGTTTAGTGCTGTCAGTGGATTCGACAAAAAACTGATATTGCCTTTAAATTATAGCTAACGAAACCTTAAACCAATCGTATCTTCCCCTTTCAGAGAAAGCTAATGTGTCTCAGAAATTCATATGTATCTATACACATCTTTAGTGATCAGTATTAGATCCATCAACCAAACACAATTATTGCCTCTGTTAACTGAGTTGAAAAAGAGGAGAGAGTGTCAGGAAAGATAGAAAGAAATACAACTACAATGTGACAAAGAGAGGGAAGAAAGAGAATATCGATACAGGGTGAATGAATTAGAGCTGGCAAGTGAAAAACACCTTCATACTTCAAATCCAAATTTAAGATTTGATTTAGCAAGGAATATTATATTCCAGAGATAAATAAGTAGAGAAATAAGTCATTTATTTTGAAAATGTTGCAGAAAATTTAAAGTGGCCAAGGGAGCATTGGACTCAGTTATTGCAATTTATACTCACCGGTAATGCTAATGATCTTTACCCTTCACTGTCTGTTGACCAAAGTGGTGACTATGATGTGGTTAAAGAATGCATTTTAAGGGGTTATGAGTTAGTCCCTGAAGATTATCGGCAAATATTCAGAAATTACAGAAAAGAAGCTGGACAATCTCATGTCGAATTTACTAGAGAAAAATAGCAGTTGTTTGATAGATGGTGCTTAGCCAAGAAAGTCGAACAAGATTATCAAAATCTCAAGCAAATTATATTAATTGAAGAGTTCAAAAACACGTTATTTTTTATTGCTACAAATTGAAAAATAGGCATCAGAATCAAGACAGAACTGTTCCAAATGCTCTTATTTCTAAGAGGTCAAGGTCACGGTCATGTATTGAAAGCAATACATTTGTTCAGTCTAATAAACCCCTGTCTGATTTTATTATGGAGAATGAACCATTCATATCGAAAGGTTCTATATCACTCTTCGGAGATTCAGCAAATCACACCCCTATTGCAATTTAAAGGGACACAGGAGCATCTCAGAGTCTTTTGTTGGCAGGTACTTTGCTTTTTTAAGAGAAGTCTTCTTCTAATGAAAGTGTTAATATTCAGGGAGTAGAGTGCGGCTTTGTTAATGTTCCTCTCCATTGTGTACATTTGTCATCAGATTTAGTATCAGGCCCTGTCACAGTCGGAACAGTCTCAGTTTTACCCGTTTAGGGCATTCATTTATTGATAGGCAACGACTTAGCTGGAGACAAGGTTGTGGTTAATCCACTTGTAACTGACAATCCATATTTGGATCAGAAAGTTGATTCAATTGAAAACGAATTCCCTGATATATTTCAAGCTTGTGCAGTTACCAGAGCTATGGCAAAGAAAGCTCTTGAAAACTGATGTTGATGAAGCCAATATTCCTTTAGCTGACACGTGTATAGGTCAGGTTTTTGATGAGGTCACTTTTACTACTTGTTTGGATCAACCAAAAGGTGTTGATCCTCTTTTAACAACTCATTGTCTTTATTCTAATCAGGGTGATAAACGACAGTCACTTGTCGTCGAACAGGAAAAAGATCCTGAGATCCCATGTTTGTTTCAAAGGGCCATAAGTGAGACTGAAGCCACTTAAGTTCCTGTCTCTTATTTCATTAAAAATTGAATTCTTATGAGAAAATGGAGACCTCCCGAGGTACCTGCTGGTGATGAGTGGTCGGTGAACTATCAAATAGTAGTTCCGAAACCTTACAGACAGGAAATACTTAATATGGCCCATGAAACTCCTCTGGCTGGTCATTTAGGGATTAATAAAACGTATCACAAGATCTTGACTAACTTCTATTGGCCAACAATCAAAAGTGATTTTGCCAGATACTGTTGATATTGTCATACATTTTGTCAAATGGTATGAAAACCCAATCAGAAGATACCTAAGGCTCATCTGCAACCTATTCCTGCCTTTGACGAACCATTTAGTAGAATTATGGTAGATTGTGTAGGTTCCTTACCCAAGACCAAGTCAGGTAACCAATACCTGTTGACCATTATGTGTGCATCAACAAGGTTTCCAAAGGCAATTCCGTTGAGGAATATAAAATCTAAAACAATAGTAAAAGCTTTGATAAAGTTTTTTTACTCAGTATGGCCTTCCCAAATCTGTTCAGTCTGATCAAGGTTCAAACTTCGTGTCTGGAATTTTATAACAAGTTAGATATGAATTTGGCATTCAGCAATTCAAAGCTTCTGCCTATCACCCTGAGATCCAAGGGGAATTAGAAAGATTCCATCAGAATTTGATAAATATGATCCGATCCTATTGTTTTGATACGAATAAAGATTGGGATGAAGGCATTCATTTACTATTGTTTGCTGTTAGAGAATCAGTTCAAGAATCTTTAGGCTTTAGTCCCTTTGAACTGGTTTTTGGACACACTGTTCTTGGACCATTGAAGTTATTGAAAGAGAAACTTCGCTCTAATGAAGATACCGAGATCAACCTTCTTGATTATGTTTCAGATTTTAGATACAAGTTGTCAAAGGCTTGTGAGGTCGCAAATCTGCACTATGCTCAATCTAAAATGAAATCAAGATATGATAAAAAATCGAAGAAAAGGAGTTTTCAGACTGATGATAGAGGCCTGGCTCTCTTACCAATACCACCAAATCCTCTTCAGGCTAAATATTATGGTCCCTACAGTGGACAGGAAAATAATGACTTAAATTACATCATAAGTACTCATGTTAGGCGCAAAGAAAAATAACTCTGCCATATAAACATGCTAAAAGAGATAGCCATGTTAAACATGTAATTATTTTAGTTGTACCCGTCCCACTCAGCGAAGAAATATCATCAGATTCTATTGATATTGGAATGACGAATCTTTCAAACTCAGAAATTATGAAAGATCTAGACCAAAAACTTTCACATTTACGAGTGCCCGAAAGAAAAAAAATGAAACAGTTATTATTTGAATATGAGCACGTATTTCCAGATGTTCCTACAAGGACAAACAAAGTTTTTCATGACGGTGAAATTGTAAATTCAAAATCTGTTAAACAACATCCATACAGGTTGAATCCACTCAAACAGGAATACGTATAAAAGGAAATTCAATATTTGCATGATAATGATTGTATCGAGCCCAGTAAAACTGATTGGAGTTCACCATGCAGACTTGTTCGAAAACCAGATAAATCTTTCCGTATGTGCACTGATTATAGGAAGGTGAACAGTGTGACAAAAACAAATTCATTCCCATTACCACAAATTGACGATTGTATTGATAAAATCGGAAATGCCAATTGTGTCACCAAATTTGACCGTCTGAACTAATTTTGGCAGATTCCACTAACGGAAAGAGCAAAGGAAATATCGGCATTTGTGACTCCAGATGGACTTTACCTATATAAAGTAATGCCACTCAAGATGAAAGGGTCAACAAGTACATTTCAACGTCTCATGAATACGATCACCACTGGTCTAGAAAATTGTGATGCCTATATAGATGACGTCATCATCTAGAACCACACCTGGATAGAACATCTAGCAACAATTCGAAAAATCTTTGACAGACTCACTAATGCATGTTTGACAGTTAATAAATCTTAAAGTGAGTTATGCCGTGCTGATGTGACTTTCTTAGGACATTTTGTGGAACATGGACAAGTTAAACCAATAGTCGCTCTTTCCTATGTATAATAATATCTTATATCATATACACTGTAATTTATACGAGTTATTCTTAACCTTATGTGTAAATTGGTTTGTGGTAAAAAGAAGGTCTTATCATATAAACCTTTCTTTTTATTTTATCTGTGAATGTGTAACTTATATTTGATATAAGTCATTTATAATTATTTTTATTTTTGTTTGTTTATTAGAATTAAATTTGGCATTTTAAGTTTAAAGATTCGTTCATTGAAGGGGGTGATATGTGCTTTACAGAGTAAACACCAGGTGTTGACCTCATTTCTGACCTGGTTTCAGAGCTGTAAACAAGCTTTTAAAATGATTGGTTGGTTCCAAGGACATTGTGGAGTTTTAGATAAACATCTTTATATTTTAGTTGGGTCATACGCTGTTAACATGATTTCTTGAATGTAAATTTGTTTTTATAGTTTCTAGAAGACCACGTGACTCTTTCCTATTTACGTAAAACAGCTATATAAATTATGTTTTGGAGCGAGCTATTCAGTAGAAAATTAAACTATTTGAATATTAGGTTGTGTCCTTTTGTTTATTATAAATTACCTTGTACTGGAAATTGTGTCAATTCGTTTGGATCAAGAGGAATTACTTTGTTATTTATCTGCAAAAGAATTGTGCTCATAGAGATTTTTACTAACAAAAACTCATTTCATCAAGTGACATCGTCTTCCATATTGGATACATCACTGAAATCGAACTTAGAATTATTAGGACATTTTATTACAAGGAATTTTGCAATTTTTCTTCAATATAATATTTTGAATTATTTTTAGATTAATTTTGGAATTGATTCTTAAAACCGTAAGTTTATTTTCCTTTTCTGAAAAATATTTGTACTCAATAAATTGTTTATTAAGTTTTACAAGCTTGTTATTTTCACTCTTTCTATGTTACTGCTTATTCAAGCCTAAGCACGTAACAATACGGCAAATGTCAAGACTATGTAATAAAACTACTGCCTGAGACTTGATGATAGATAGATAGATAGATAGATAGATAGATAGATAGATAGATAGATAGATAGATAGATAGATAGATAGATAGATAGGTCGTTCCAATTAAAGGAATCTATCATAACGTATTTCAAATGTTTTCACTAAAGAAACTTACTTTCACTCTTCACTAGATTGTCCGCCGTTGAGAATATTTATGTTAGGAATTCGTCTCAGAGCTCAACTGAAGCGAGCAATTTTACACAAGTTGAATACTTACTTTGACTGCGTATAATGCTTATGTGAGTGAAGCCAGCCACACCACTTCAAGTTACTATCTGCAGTTTATATCACCGACTGTGGTTTATATTTGCATCACAAGCAATATATATTCAAAACATGACGTCATGTTGAATTGATTTTCATTATAATGGCAGGAATAGGTTTATATAATAATGGGATGTGTCAATGGGTCATTGGCTGATGAACTTTGCTGATGAACCTTGCTGTAACAAAAATGTCATTATGTTAGAAGTACATGATCTCTGTAAAATGGAGAAACGCTGCTTTATTCATCAATTTTAATATTGCAGACGATGTGCGTTTGCTTAATGTTGTTGAAATGTTACAATTTAACCATTTGTAATGTTTAGATTTATTTCTTAGTTGACAACGTAGACGAAATGCCTTGCGGAATAGTAAACATCAACCTTGTGATGATACGACGGATATTAGGAAACAAGCTAAACAAAGCATGAGGTTAATTAAAAGTCTCGTTCGCCAGTTTGTTATATATCTGATAAGCATGCGCAATCCGCTACACTGGACTTGTCGAGCATGATGTCCGTAAGGACTTTCGTCGTTTTAGAAGTAATGTCAATTCATTGACACCTCTGATTTGATTTGATTTAAAGATAACTATTTAGTAAAACTTACATATAAATTATCTCTTATACTTAGTGACCTACTTAAAAAGTATCTTCTAACATCACAGCATGTCAATCGTATCCCGCTTTAAATAAAGGAACTTAAACGAATGCACCTTAATATGCTGCATTCTTGTACATGTCAGAAGCGTTACAATAATATCCCAGAAAAATAAATAACGATGGCAATTTCCATATCAATTATACTAACAGTAACAGAAATTAGTGATAGACATTATCCCTGAAACAAGTCAACTATCGAAAATGTATGAGTGTTTGTTAATGTGTTGCAAATGATTTTAGTTAACACGAGGTAATAGTCTTAACATTTTGAATTTGCTTATGTTCTTTTACGTCGAGAGGTACACATACTATTTTTCTCTGCTCGTCAATAAATATTTCACTATGAAATTTAAAGCTGCTGTAATGTTCTTCTATAAGAGCATTAGTCTGTATAATATCGTGTTTAATTACCAAACATTGCAATGCTTGATTGAATAGGAAAGAGAGCACATTTCTTGAACAGCTGAACAATCTTATTTCTCTACTATATTTTGCATCACCTGTATTATCAATTATCAAAATAGCACATATTAACTCTTTTTACAATTTGAAGAAACACAACTTCTGTTGAATATCGTTTTTAAACGTTTGTGTGCATTACTGTATCACTACCGCTACTGTATAGCTGTTAAATGTTTATATATATATATATGGGTTAACATACCTAATTGTAATTAGAGAACCAAACACTGCAAATAATGCTTCAATTACATTCAGTCTTACATGAGCTCTTATGCGTTTATCTGATATAACTGAAATTATTATTGTATTATTTATTGTTGAGAGTTTCCCACAATGTTCATCAAACATCACAACAAACATTAAATCATTTTTATAATATTTCGGATTGTTTGCCTGGAATGTGAAGTAATGCACCTCATAAAGGACTATCAATATCATGCACAGAACTGTAATTCATGCACAAAAAGAACCTTCTTTTTTTTTTCAATACGGTAAAAGCACTCATTATCTGTATTAAAAATATTATTCTTCTTTCAAAATGTACCGGCATATCGGAAATGCTATTTGGTTTCAGTTCTCTCGTCGATTTATTAGTGGAAGCATTTCTTGTAATGACATCTTTAAACGAGAAATACAAAAAGCTGTGTCTCGGAAGTTTCAAAACATTTACTATAGTCAACCATGTATTTACATATTCCAAGACCGAATCAGCATCGGGTTATAGGTGTTATTATTAAGGACAAAACGTTATGAAACAAGTGTTTTCCAGAACACAAATTCTTAACCTTGTATCCTTCAAATCACATGAGTAAATAAGAAAAATAACCTGAAGGAGAATACATGTCAACTATTGTACAGGCGGATACAACCTTTTCAAGAATAATGCCACGCCACAAACTTTTGAAAGCTTACATATAAAAAGCTTTGTTTGAATATACACCAGCTCTCTAATTCGTATTTATTAGAGGCTTTGTAGTATTTGCTCCATTTTACATTTTACATATATATATATATATATATATATATATATATATATATATATATATATATATATATATTATTAATATAATGAAACAGTAATTTGTCATGACTTTGCGTATCTCCATATATGTTCCTAGTTTTTGTCTGCAATTATTTACATTTAATTTTCTCATTCTTATATGAGGTACATTCACATATGAAGTTTTAAATATGACATACATATACTGCTTTATCAGTTTCGTCCAGCTTCATATGTTGTAATACGTATACGACATAGCCACATTATCTGTTCATCAAAACGTGTTTGAATGCCGTCTAGCGATATCAGGTAATATTGTTCAGTTGGAATAGACATTGACGAAATGACAGCTAATGCAATTAAGGTAATGGTGTAGCTGATTGTAACTAAATATCCGTTGACTATTAACCATTACTCAGACTTAATGGAAAAAAGATCAAATTGAGTACGTAGTATGTCGAAAATATTCAATGTTGAAAGATTTTTTCTCAAGTATCGTAAAGATCAATTTGATTATATCATTGATTATGTAATATGCTTAAATAATTGTAAAGATAATAGCAACACGCAATTTTGTTATTGACTGGAATCGTATATGGCAGGTTATCTGTCAATGAGGATACATTTTTCAATTTCAAACACTTATACACACAATATATATATATATATATATATATATATATATATATATATATATATATATATATATATATATATATATATATATGTATATATATGAATTGGAATCGTTAGCGCGTATAACTTTGATAGTTCTTACGGTGGTTTATGTTAGTTATTTGACTGTTTGACTGTTCTTTTGTTCTTGTGCCACTAGAATATAGTACAAATATTTCCATGTATTGATCTCCGCATTACACGAGGTCTTCTACCAATTATAGCTCTCTTTGACTAGAATATTATTATAATATTGTTCTTTATTTCCATATTAAGACCAAGGGAATCTTTAACATTCATCTTTAACAGAAATCCCAATTATCGCTGTAATCAGTATAGCACCAGCTGTAGCTAGCGCCGTCATGATATCCGCAATGACTATGTGACAGACACTTTGTATTTCTAGCGATCATAGTGTCGTCGATGTTTGCTGCTTGCGGTAAATACACATAGTGGTCAGTAACATTAATACTACCGTGTAATATCACAATGCATACACACAATATTATTGATGCAAGTAAACTTTTCATTATGCTTCAGAGTTAGACATAGAATATAAATCAGGTAAAACATTAAAGAGTTACCTTTTATTAATAATGTTTTGGTTCCGCTATGTGTGTAAATAGCATAGTTTTTACTGTCTTTATATTTTAGAATGTATGTATGTATGTATGTATGTATGTATGTATGTATGTATGTATGTATGTATGTATGTATGTATGTATGTATGTATGTATGTATGTATAACTGACAGACTGCTTTTTTGTCTAAAACATTTTACACAATGAAATAAGGGTCACAAGCTAAATGAGAAATTATATATATAGATATATATATATATATATATATATATATATATATAATACCATCATACCGTACCATAATAATTGATGAAGTTTTTCTTAACCTGCATTATATCATAGTTAACAAATGAACGTTAAATTGAGTCTGATTACGAAATGCAATATAAATACTGACATTAATACTTTAATGACACCCTGTTCTTGGAACATCTTCCTTATTGAATTAGATCACGCTATTCAAATTCGCTCAACATGTGATCAAAAATTTGTTAAACAGCCAGTCACAGAACACGTTTGGAATGTACAGAAAACCACAATCGACCTCTGTCGGCTGAATGAGGATAAGTCTAGCAAAGAACATGTTACAACATTACATACAAGGTGGCCTTTTCAAAACTGATCCTGCTTTTCCGATAACATTGATATCGCCAATTCTAGGTCGCAGAAATGGATTAACAATAAAATGTAATTAACAGGGTAGGAAATCCTTTGCTCCAAGAAACACGAAAACGATAGAGGGCATGCTAAATGTAAACTGACGGCAGTGGGTTTGACACAAAAC
Source organism: Unio delphinus (assembly GCA_029339505.1). Classification (NCBI taxonomy): domain Eukaryota; kingdom Metazoa; phylum Mollusca; class Bivalvia; order Unionida; family Unionidae; genus Unio; species Unio delphinus. Next base: position 651,425 of record JAQISU010000120.1, read on the forward strand.
ATGATACTGCCTTTACAATTATAATCAAACGTAACATTGACACTAATCGTAAATTCACCTTCAGAAAGGGTACAGGGACCTCCAACAATCATATGTAATCATGCCCAGTGTGAATCATGATTATTAGATGCATCAACCAAACACAATTGTAGCTTTTCTAGTAGGCAATAAAGGGTTGATAATTGTATGGATACAATTGAATCGAAAGTCAAATTGAATTTTAATGCGGATAATTAGATGAATTTATATGTTAGTGTTTTGTTATCTGCGGTTAATAGACCTATAAGACACGCATGAAAAATATTTTAGCTGCAAGAGAACATTCTTTAAGCAATACAAGTCCTGTGTCATGCACCATCAGTGCGGCGAATGATGAATATACTTTTATAAATGTATGTTGTTAAACAGTTTTAGTGTGAAGCCATAATTGGCATATTTTGAAACAAAAGTATGTCGTGATGATTCTCTCAGACACGTTCATCTAAACAATCTATTTTAGGACGATGTAATATTAAATATTGAGGTTGACTAAAATATACACATTTCAAAACCAATGCATTAAGAAATGATACAAATGGGTTGAATGTATGTGTGCAATTGAAAAATTATTTCATAACCAGCTCGTTTCTCGATTTTCGGTTAATAAAATACTCTTGTACAATACCATCATATTAAAATTTCTACAATATACAATCTGAGTATACATAATAACAATTATTTTTAATAATCATGTTGATATTTTGAATAGATTAAAACATGTGGCGCCTACATAGTTTGAAAGCATTCGATTTCAATACATACCGAAGCGTCGAGTGCTAAATTCCTGAATCGGTATTTCAAACTCCAGTCTGTAACACAACTAGGATTACAAGAAAAAGTTGTTTAATGTTTCATTTAGAAATAAAATAGACCCTCACATAATTTCTTTCCTAACCTACAACATATATACTCTATTTTATGTTCATTCATTTCTATTCTATATATTTATCGATGGATGGATGAATGGATGGATGGATGAATGGATGGATGGATGGATTTGATGGATGGATGGATGGATGGATGAATGGATGAATGAATGGATGGATGGATACATAGATAGACATATAGATCGATCGATAGATAGACAGACAGACAGACAAACAGACAGACAGACAGCGAGTCAGACAGACAGACAGATAGATATATAGATAGATAGAAATAGATATATTGATAGATACATATACAGATAGATATATAGATAGATAGATATAGATATATTGATAGATACATATATAGATAGATATCTTGTTCAAATTAATATAATTTATCATAAATTAATTTAAATTTCTTAAGTTAGAAACTTACCTTTATAAATTTGATCTTCTTATGTTAGGATATATTTTGTTAAAAATGAATTTCTAAACCATTGCGAGCAATTTTATATTCGTTAGATACTTATTTTGACTTATTATTATAATTACTTAAACTAAGGCAACCATTCCAGTTCAAGTTATCATCTGTATATTATATTATCGACTGTGGTTTATTTTTGAATAATCAGCAATATATATTAAAAACATGACATTATACTGAATTGATAAGCATTATTATTGCATTGATATGTTTTGTTTATAAGGTAAATTTATGTATGCTTCATCATCTAATGAACATGGCTGCTGGACACGTTTCATCTTTTTATAACGAAAATAATCACTGAAAAATAATGAAACGCTGCTTACGTTTCGATATCAATATTTAAAACTATGCTCGTCTTCTTGATGTTGTTGACATTGTAAGCTCTCTTATCCATTTGTAACCTGATTTTTTAATTATTTTCGAAGTTTACACTATTTCGTAGTTGACACTTTAAACGTTATGCTTTGCGGATTAGCAAAGTTCAACCTTGCAATGCTGGAAAGGACATCGGGATACTACCCAAACAAAGCATTAAGTCAATTAAAAGTCTCGCACATTTCAGATAAACATAAGCTATATGCCACACTGTACTCATCGCGATAGATATCTGTACGAAATGACTTTCAGCTTTGTAGAAGTAAGGTCCGTTCATATAGATATCTTTGATTTGATCTTAAAAAGGGTTTTCTTTCTAAACCTTGTATTTCACATCTCTACAATGCCCAATGTGACATGCTTAAAACATGTTATCCCCAACACAACATATCAATATTATCAAAGAAATATAAATAACACATATAAATGTATTCGATAGGGCTGGCAAATCAAACGAAGTAACCTAATTAATATTTATAACACTTATCCTAGTACTTATTTGTGTTTTGTGAAGCATTTCTTCTGTAGTTTTCAAAAAATCAAACATTCAAAACTAAAGATTTTCTCATTGTGTGTTATTTATATTATTTAAACAGGTATTATACGTTGGACACAAAAACATCATCCACAGCATGTCAATATTACTTCGCTTATAATAAAGCATTTTAAATGCATATTCCCTTTCCTTTTCCATTATTGTACTTGTCAGTTGCGTTACATTAATATCCCAGATAAATAAATAAAACCTATAAATGTATTTGATAGGGGTAACAACTAAACCTCGTTTAAAAGACATGAGAAATACATTTGAGATTAAGACAGGTATTTTCCATTATTGGTTAGGAAACATTATATATGTACACACAAGCACACACACACACACATACACATACAAACACACATATATATATATATATATCCATCCATCCATCCATCTATCTATCTATCTATCTATCTATCTATCTATCTATCTATCTATCTATCTATGTATGTATGTATCTATCTATCTATCTATCTATGTATGTATGTATCTATCTATCTATCTATCTATCTATCTATCTATCTATCTATCTATCTATCTATCTATCTATCTATCTATCTATCTATCTATCTATCTATTCACCCATCCATCTCTCATTCTTCCTATCTCTCTCTCTCTCGATGCATATATATATATATATATATATATATATATATATATATATATATATATATATATATATATATATATATATATATGTGTGTGTGTGTGTGTGTGTATGTATGTGTATGTATTTATTTGAGATAGTAACGACTAATATTTGCTTTTATGGGTTTGGAATATAATATCCATTTGAGATAGTTACGACAATAATTTCCCTTTATGTGTTTTGTAATATAATACATTTGAGATGTTAACAACGATTATTTTCTTTTATGGGTATGTAATATTATATATATATATATATATATATATATGTATATATATATATATATATATATATATATATATATATATATGTATATATATATATATATATATATATATATGTATATATATATATATATATATATATATATATATATATATATATATATATATATATATATATATATATATATATATATATATATATATATATCTTTTTATCGTGTTGAAATATACGGAAAATTATATCCCTCTTGCGGCTTTGGGATCGAAAATTGTTTTCCTTTATTCTGTTTTGAAATCAAATTGATTCCTTTGGAATGGTGACGACTGTACTTATTGCTATCCAAATGTACGCAAATATATATAAACACATTTTTACCTATAATATAGTTATACAAAACGTCTCTAAGGCGTACGACAATTAGCATAGCCCTGACGCTAGATTCATAGTGGTAAGTTGGATTATAATGCAGTTTTTTGGCATCAAATTTTATATTTGATGACGCATATAATTAGTTCCTTTTTGTGGTTTTAATCAGTTTTTGATTCCACGCACATATAGGTAGTTAAATAAATTGAATAGCTCAATACTCTCATACAAACGTTTTCTGGCTAACATATTGAAATCACCTGCATAATGTTCATGAAATCGTTCAATCTTGTCTGCTTTGACGATGCCTAAAATTTTAAAGCGTTAAAGCGAAATTATCGTTACCCAAAAATCCAATGAATCACATATTATATTCTTTGTAAAGTAGATTGTTATTATTATTTTTCAGAATTACGAAGTAATGTATTAACCCAGGTATCAGTTATACTTGATATAAGACATGTCTTGTATATTTAACATTTTATCTCCAATGTCCAGTTATACATCCTCTCTTTTTAAAATAAAAAGTCTATTTATTATTTATTTGTTTAAATCAAACGTCTATTTTTATATATTTAACTGTAACTCACAACCTTTTTAATACATATTTCCAAATATATTAATACACAGTATACTGGAAACTTTCTTCAGGGAGATGGTTGACCACATGTTCTCCGACAAGAATCACAGTGTTATCAACACACAAAACAAAATAAATATTCCGACATTTTATCTAAAGTGATACCCGCCACTATTTGGAAGGCTATTTCCACATGACTTATATTAACAGTAACAAGAAAAGTGGAGAACTTTCTCCCTGAAACAATCCTAGTCAAATATTGATGTGTTACACATGATTGTTGTAATAAGTAGTTCATATTCCTGGACTGTGGAACATGCATTTATTTTTACATCAAGAAAACTCATAATATTGTTCTGTTTGTCAAGAAACAGTGTACTAAAATACTTAAAGATGCTGCAATGATCTTCTTGCGTTGCAGTAGTCTGTATAGTATCATTTATAATTACCAAAGATTGTATTGTGTATTTGAATAAAAAAGAACACATATCTTCTACAGCTGAACAATAATTTGAGTCGTATATATTATCTTTCTTCAAACTAGTACAATATAAACTTTTTTGCAATTTGAAGAATAACACTTTTGTTTACAAATCATTTTTAAATGTATTTACTCAGTAATATATTACGACTGCTACTGCATAGCTGTTGGATGTTTGTACATATGAGATAAGGTATACAATTGTAAACGAAGAACCAAACACTGCAAATATTAATTCACCTAAATTCACAGCTTTACATTCGCCGTTATGATTGTATCTGCTATAACTGAACAGTACTTTTCGGATATAGTTTCGATCAATGTTCATCAAACATCACAACAAGCAATAAATCATTATTTTAATATTTCGGATTTTACAAATATTCCAAACTCCGCTGGATATCGTTTAGTAGATTATTAAAATGCTGCAATCTTGATGTTTAGTAGTGTAACCTACGCGATATGGTGTGATTACGCGTTCTATAGTAAAGTAACAGCCGCTTTCGGGGGTTTAAATCCATTCTTTTTCATTTTGTAATTTCCTCCTTTTACATGGAATGTGAAGGAATTCAAAATAGTCAACCGTGTATTTAAATATCCCATGACCGGTCATATTACAAAGGACGATACGTTACGAAACAATTGAGTCAATATTCAAATCTTTAGCATTGTGTCCTTCAAATCACATGAGTAAATAAGATAATTAACCTGAAGTTGTAAACATGTGTGTGTTGTGTCAAATCCTGTTTAGACGGTTACAACTCTTTCAAGAATAATGCCACTCCTCAAAGCTGTTCAAGTTTATATACAGTTTTCAAACGATCTTTTATTCTGCCCTCTTATTGTATAATAGTGTAACCTACACGTTCTATTGTAAATTACGCGTTGAATTTTAAAGTAGTGTTCCCTGTCGGAAAAGAGTTTTGTATACGGGTTTGTAAAATGTTTGTTTCAATATTAGGTAGTAAAGATCATCATGGCTTCAGTACTTCCATCAAATTTTTTGGGTATATGAACCAAAAGCAATCTTCCAATGACAAAATGACAAATTTAAACGAGAACTACAATAAAATGTGACTCGAGAGTTTCAAAACATTGAAAATAGCCAACCGTGTATTTAAACAACCCATGACCGCATCATCACCGGGATGTGAATGTCATTAGAAACTTGACAAAACAAGTGTTATCCAAGACTTAACATTGTGTCCTTTAAATCACATACGTAAATGCGACGATTAACCTAAAGGAGTAATTATTCTCAAGAATAATACCTCTCCTCAAACCTTTAAAAGCCTTTACACACTTGCATCTATATTGAATTATCCCTTAGCTCTGTTTTTCGTGTTCATGAAATGTAAATGGTAACAAAATCGATATCTGATATGGTTTAATAAATTGATTAAATTCAACATCCATAACCCATTTGAAACTAAAGTCTCTCACCTTTGTAATTGGAGTAAAGATTTAAAGCTTAAGAATATACCTTTGCGATTTATTAATAAAATCTGTCTCTCTCTTTCTCTCTTTCTCTCTCTCTCAGTGTATATATATATATATATATATATATATATATATATATATATATATATATATATATGCATAGCCACCTCCTCGCGTATCCTCATAAGTATTCCTAGCTTCATTTTGAAATATGTAAATAACATTTTATTCTCATTATGAAATAATATTTATCAACATAAGTACTCTGCAGCATGTTGTACTTAAACAGCATTATAAGTTTTGTAAATATTCATATATTGTAAGGTGAACACGACACAACCACTGTAGCTGCTCTTCTAAATGTGTATCGATGACGTCTAGTGAGAACAGGTCTTATTGCCCAGTTCAAATAGATATAGTGTGCATTACACATTGATCAAATAAATTAAATATAGAACAATTAGGTAGAACATTAATATGTAGTACAGTCATGACTCTTCCCAAGTTCATTCTTTTTGAATCCTAATTAAAAAAAATCTCGATAAAACCAAAATTAGTACAGGAATAAATACATTTCTAGGAAAGTGAATTAATTGTATTTATCCACTGGATATCACGTTAACGCGTATCAGAATAAGTGACGTAATACACACACTTGTTCGAGTGAACTTCTGGTTGAAAGAATTAAATGTAGCGTATCATGAATATTTGATAAACTCTAGTTTTTAAATGAATAACCTTTTGAAATAAAGTGGGAAAATAAACCATAATGAATCTTCTATATTTATGAAACAGTTAAAGATTTGGAGTGGCAAAACTAACATGCTATGACAAATCTGTAACAAATGAGTTACGCACAATGTACGATTGAAACTATTAACATAGCTTTTGATTCTGTATAATTATGACTGCCAAGTATCGAACGAAATGATAATTATACCCAAAATTCACTCAGCACGTCTATAAGTTCAATGAGAGTATCAATCATGAATAAAATGACAATGACTTGTAGAACTCATATTTCCACAATCGCCGTCCAAGCAAACATACTCACGCGCGCACGCACACACACTAACAATTTAGTACTTTTATACATGAATATTTCATATTGCAAGACAAGCTAATCAGGATGAATATATACTACCCACATTTCACCATGAGACAGTACGGTTCATTACAGTCATAACTAATAGTAACGAGCAAAGAGAATGGGCAGCTAACCAGACTAAATATAATTTACAACGACGTTATAGTTTGTTTGTGGGATTTTTATGTGGCTGACCGCCAGCGCATAGCATTGTGGATTACTTTTTAAAGGTCGACATGTGAACTAAGTGTCAGCTAAAGCTTGAACGTCATTAACGAATACCACATCATTGGGAACAAGTTTTTATTTCAATAAAAGTATTTACACACATATTCCGAATCGCCACGGGTTTCTCATAATTTAAAATAATATTAACTAAGTTCATGTATAATATTCATTACACTAATATATTTTTATATATTGTGGTCCAAGGTTGACATTGCCGGGGTGGGAGGGGGAGACAAGCTCCCCACTCCTCCAAAAATGCCCCTCTGGCTTGCGACTCTGATCGCCTCTGTCAACTAAAATCCACCTCCTGGCCTTCGCGAGTGGCTTAGCTTCTAAGTCCGGCGGACCATGTTTTCTCTGACAGGAGAAGGGGTGAAGGCGGCTACTGGCGCCTTAAAACCAGTCGCGTCGGGTAGATGTGGCTCGTAAACCTTGGATGGTAGCTCATCTAGGAGAAGGAAAAATATGATCCCAAACCTCTGCTGCCTTGCGTCAATACCCATTCACGGGAAGGCTAGGAGAGTAAACCTCAACAGAAAATCCGGAGACGGAGTCCCTAAGGCGGTCTGACGTTGACTTCAACGTCATTCCGGCAACTCCTGCGACGCCGTTGGTGCCAAGCTGTAGCGACATTTGTCGTTCCCTTGGGTCCAACAGCTGCGTGGAGAGGGGGGGGGGGAAATCTGCTGCATGGGCAACAACTGATTCTCCATTCTAGACTGCCCAGGCTTTGTAGCTCCACTGGAGAGGACACTCCAGCGTAGTCTTAAGGCCTCGTCACAACACGGGAAGCAGCTGTATACCGGTTATAAGCAATAGCTCGATTGGCGTAGAACTTGGCGCCAGGGGCTGCTTTCGACGGTGGGAGAGATCGCCATGTCTCATTGGAAGCTACCGCCCGCCTCAAGCTGGGCAGCCCCAAGTCAATAAGGTGCTTCACGCCATGACCTGATTGCTTCACTGGGTGCATGGAGCTTAGAGAACCATCTCGACAAGCAGGCCAACAAACTCTGCACCAAGCAAGATACAAAGAGGAAATAAGAAGACTCAAGCTTTTCGTTTCGCAGGCTGGAACATCAGAACCTGGACTCACCACTGACCTGCAGAAGATCAACGACGCATAAAAAACTGCCGTCATTGACAGAGAACTCTCCCGATTGAATGTCGACATTGCCTGTCTTCAATAGACCCGACTGGCCGACAGCGGCACCATCATGGAAGCCAACTACACCATCCCCTGGCAAGGAAAACCATCAGACAAACCCAGGCAGCATGGTGTCGGCTTCGTTGTAAAGAACACCCTCGTCGCCTTCATTGAGCCTCCATCATCAGACACTGAGAGGATCCTTGCTCTCCGGCTATCAACATCGTCATGCCCAGCCAACATCTTCAGCGTATATGCCCTAACCCTCTACTCAAACCCAGAAGAAAAAGACCAGTTCTACGAGGTTCTGGATCAAGCAATATCAAAGATCCCCAGTACCGAGGGCCTCTACCTACTAGGAGACTTCAATGCGCGAGTGGGAGCTAACTACGAGGCATCGCCCACCTGTCTCGGCCCGCACGGAAGGGGCAAAATCAACGAGAATAGCCAGCGACTGCTGGAGATGTGCTGCACACACAGCTTAGGTGTGACCAACACCTTCTTCAAATGCAAGGAGATCCACCAGGTATCATGGAGACACCCACGTTCCCGCCACTGGCACCAGCTAGATCTAGTCATCACCAGTCGCGCGGAACTAGCCAGCATCCTTCTCACCCGCAGCTACCACAGTGCCGACTGCGACACGGACCACTCCCTTGTGGCCAGTAAGGTGCGAATTATACCCAAGAAACTGCACCACGCCAAGAAGAATGGTCGCACACGCATCAACACCTGCTGTGCAAGCAATCCAGAGAAGACAGCAGTTCATCTGCAAACTTCACGAGGCTCTCATCAAAGAGACACCTGATGACACCATCGACTCCAAGTGGTCCCACTTCCGAGACGCTGTGTAAACTCGGCCATTACTGCCCACGGGAAGAAAGAGCACAAAAACACAGACTGTTATGAGGACAGCTGGTAGGAGATGGAACCCGTGACTGAGGCTAAGAGAAAAGCCCTCCTGGCTTACAAGTCTGCACCTAGTCTTGGTACATTACAGGCCCTCAGGACTGCCAGGAGAAATGCCCAGCAGACCGCCCGTCACTGCGCTAAAACCTACTGGCTGAACCTCTGCACCAGTATACAGATAGCTGCCGAAACCGGGGATGCAAGGGGCATGTACGAGGGTATCAAGAAGGCAACATACCCACCCACCTCCAAGATCGCCCCACTCAAGTCCAGGACAGGCAAAGTCATCAAAGACCAGGGCAAACAGCTGCAGCACTGGGTTGAGCACTATCTTGAGCTGTATGCAACCCAAAACGTCGTCACGGACACCGCCTTAGACGCCATCCCAGATCTGCCAGTCTTAGAGGAACTAAACACACCACCCACCCTGGAAGAGCTTAGGAAAGCCATCGACTGCCTTTCTTGTGGGAAGGCCCCTGGGAGTGACGGCATTCCGCCTGAAGTCCTAAAGATAGAGACACCAGCACTAATCCAGCCTCTGCACGAACTCCTCTGCCTCTGCTGGGGACATGGACACATCCCCCAGAACATGCGAGATGCAAACATTGTCACTCTATACAAGAACAAAGGAGACCGCAGTGACAGCAACAACTAACGGGGCATCTCTCTTCTCAGTATTGTTGAGAAGGCGTTCGCAGGTGTCGTCCTGGCGCGCTTGCAGACTCTAGCATCCCGAGTCTACCCCGAGTCCCAGTGTGGCTTCCGAGCAGGCAGGTCAACTGTAGACATGATATTCTTACTACGACAGCTTCAGGAGAAGTGTCGTGAGCAGCAGATGCCCCTCTACAATGCCTTCATAGACCTGACCAAGGCATTTGACCTGGTCAGCCGGAGGGGACTCTTCAGGATCCTTAAGAAGATAGGCTCCCCCCCCCCCACGACTGCTCGTTATCATAACGTCGTTCCACGAGAACATACACAGCACAGTGTACTTTAACGGCGCAACATCATAGGCCTTTCCAGTGATCAGCGGAGTGAAGGAAGGCTGTGTCCTTGCGCCAACTCTTTTAGTCATCTTCTTTTCCATTCTCCTCCAGTACGCCTTCAAGGACTGCAGTGAGGGTGTATATATACACACCAGGACTGACGGAAAGCTGTTTAACATCGCCCGTCTCCGTGCAAAGACTAAATTTACAAAGGTTCTCATCCGTGAATAGCTCATCGCGGACGATGCAGCCTTGACATCACATACGGAAGATGGACTGCAGCAGCTAGTATGTCGCCTCTCCCACGCCTGCAAGGAGTTCGGACTGAAAATCAGTCTGAAGAAGACGAATATAATGGTGCAGGACGCAGACTCCTCTCCCACCATCGCCATTGATGGGTACAACCTGGAAGTTGTTAAGGACTACACATACCTTAGGTCCACCATCTCCAACTCGCTCTCCGTTGATACTGATATAAATAGCCGGATTGCCAAGGCAGCAGCAGTTATGGTGAGACTGAACCAGAGGGTCAGGGACAATCACAACCTCACCGAGAAGACCAAACTGCGCGTCTACCAGGCATGCGTCCTCAGCACACTCCTTTACAGCAGTGAGGCATGGACCACCTACGATAGTCACGTGAGGAAACTCATAAGTTTCCACCTGAGATGCTTGTGGCATATTCTGCGTATCGAGTGGCAGGACAAATTTCCCAACACAGAGGTTCTGAAATGCACCGGCATGAACAGCATGTTCTCCATTCTCAGTGAAAGGCGCCTTCGCTGGCTAGGCCATGTTAGGAGAATGGACCCAGGGCGCATACCCAAAGACCTGCGGTACGGAGAGCTAGTAGAAGGTGCAAGAACGAATGCAAGGCCACGTCTGCGCTACAAAGATGTATGCAAAAGGGACATGAAGACAGCCAACATCAACGTAAATAATTGGGAGAGCTGTGCTGACGACCGCTCTGCGTGGCGTCTTGCTGTCAGACAGGGCACTCAGAAAGCTCAGGAGATCAGAAACACAAACCTCGCTGCAAAGAGAGCCAGGAGGAAGGCGAACCAAAAACATCCTCAGCAAGCATCAGCATACACCTTCAGCAAGTGCAACAGAGACTGTCACTCAAGGTTCGGACTCTTCAGCCACTCGCGAAGGTGCAGATAGGACACCCAAATCGGAAGCTACACCATAGTCTCTCGTAGACGGACGGATGCCGACAAATATATTTCCATTATATTTCTTTTTCAGTCATGAACTTCCGGTCTGCTTCAAATCGGGCTTTTCCATTACCCGATGAGCCATGTATCAAATTTCCTGATGGCTCCACCAAGGAAACACCTTCTATTATTTACCGTGTTATGACGTTTTTTTAAAAAAAAATAAGTTTCCTGTTGCAAACAGAATACATTATATAAACATCATATATCAATTCTGACAAAGATATGTTTGCATTATTCTCAAGAGTCTAACCCATGTAAAATGTAAAAGTAACTGGTCATCATATATAAAAAGTCCGTCTCTCGCTGACTTACTCGTTAATAGTGTGGTGTAAGATCTTGGTAGATAGTTAACAAATCTGATTAGCTCCATACTCTCATGCAAACACTTTCTGGTTAACATATTGAATAAAACCTTAAATTAAAGAACACAATGGTGTCTTTACAGTTCATCCATGTTCAAAAGTATGCATATCATTATCTGCCAACGTGTTATAACCAAAATGATGACAACCAGAAAATAAAGGCTGGAAATAATACATTAGTTATAAATCTAGTGAAAATTAAACCGACCTAATACAATTTTTAATACACAAATACTTGTCAGTGAGTAATATTATAACTTTCGGACGAACTCAACAAAAATAAAATGTTAAACAATCCATGCATAGTAAAGACTATTATCTAACAACATCATATAAAAACACAGAAAGCTGGTAATGCTATTAATACTGTTTCATGTCTTGTATATCATTTCACGTACACACTAACCCTAAACCAAACATGCCAAGTGTATTAGATTTAATTAGGCAATGACAGTTAAGTGAATATGAGACAAAGTATTCGTTAATTTTATTGTTAAGTCGCACTTGCGATCTTCGAGTTTATGTCATCAATAAGACACAAATAAAAAATACTTTTTGTAATCTTTTTTATACGTAAACATATCGTTAAAATAAAATATATTCTCGCAATTTAAATTTTTAAATATCTACAATCTAAATATGTATAAATATGTTAATTAAGTCCAATAATTAAAAAGTCCTAATACCATTTGATAAAGTTTAATTCGTGATGTATTCTCTTATAACATACATTGATGTGTGTCATTATTTATTCTCTGAGACATAATTCTAACGCGGTTGACATGGAAAACAATGCAACAGAAACCATTTTATTGAATGTCAGTGTAAGTGATGTATATCTTACGTTCTATGTTAAGGTTTATATTATTATTGAAAGCACTTTGAGTATTTGAAACGTTTAGTTTCAAAATTTACAATAGGTAGTGCTGTATAAAATGACTATGAAATTACGTTTAAAAAAGTCAAAGAAAGTAATTAAGATAGTAAACAAGAGTCAAGGATAGAGAGTTCCCAATGCTTACTTATATAATAGTAGCCTGAGATAATGAGACTATTATAATATATCTCAAAGCAAGATTGCTAATATCTAAACCATGCAAAATTACACATAAAGTGTCATCCATAAAATCAAGGTAAACATCCGACATCCATAGTCATTTTACAGTGCCAAAAAATTGATATTTTGTTTTTACGAATGATACGAATTCTAAAGTTACTTATACATGCAACACATATTTTGACTACTAATAATTACTTAGACTTTAACTACTATTTACTGTTAATGCTGTATCTTATTCGTCATTGTGCTTTCAATCCCAAGTACAAACAAAAAAATCGATGGCTATTATTAATGTTAGATAAGAGGGATTTTATCTTTTACTTTCACATTTAAGATTCATTACACATTATTTCATATAGCTATTAGTTGGCCTAAGTCGGAAGAATCGTAGTTTTAATATTGAAATAAATCCTAATACAGGAATAAGGCTTTTTCTTTAACATCGTAAATATCAGATAGGTTATTTCACATTCTAAAATTTTTGAAACAACACGCGATTTGCGTTTAAGACTGCATCATTACCAAACGAAATATGTACAAATGTTTTTTATATTTATTACGGGTAATTAGATGTTAAAGTTTGTAAATCACTGTTTAAATGGAATGCGTATGTCTCTATGTTTATCAAACAACATAAAACATAACTTATTGTGATTTATAACTTTGGCAATACATACATACATACATGCATGGATGCATGCATGCATACATACATACATAAATACATACATCCATCCATCCATCCATCCATCCATCCATCCATCCATCCATCCATACATACATACATACATACATACATACATACATACATACATACATACATACATACATACATACATGCATGCATAAAAACATGTATAAACACAAACACATCCATTAATATATCCATCCATCCATCCATCCATCGATCCATACAAACACACACGCACGCACGCACGCACGCACACACACACACACACACAAACACACAAACACACACACATACATACATACATACATACATACATACATACATACATACATACATACATACATACATACATACATACATACATACATACATACATACATATATGCATGCATAAACACATACACAAACACAAACACAAACACATCCAATAATCCATCCATCCATCCATCCATGCATGCATACATGCATACATACATATATTAAATTTCTGCTAATCAGACAATAGAGGTTATTAGAGTGATTTTATACACTGACAAGCTAATATTAGATGAAAAACAGTCGCATTGGAATGATAAAAGGAGACATTTCACGGGAAGCGAACATAATTCACAATTAAAAATTGACGTTGCTTACATATGGAGCCTTCAAACGTTCAGGAGAATTGTATAATCTTGAACAATAAAACTTAATACTATATTGTTCAATCTAGCTCTGAAAGATGATGAACATAGTCAACAATACTAATTGAAATGCATCATAAACTAACACAAAGTAATATTAATACAACGGAGCTCAGTCTGGATTTACCCGAAATGCAGATAGCTGACACCGGACCAGTGCGTATATCATCACGGTGCAAAATTATGTGTTGCTACGTTGACTACAACAACAACTGAGTTTGCAGATGCAGTGAAGGATGCAGATTTGTTGGATGGAAAAACATTTAAGTGTTAGTCTGCAAATATACGGCAATAGTGTTGTGGTGTTACATTTTATAATGATTTAGAAGATAGGCGATATCGTAGGTAACATTAAAATGATATGCACAGCATATATACAACATTGCAATAACTGACATACTCTCCTTAACCATATCAATGCAAGCTGTGAAGACGATAGTGTGTTATTATATAAGTGCGAATGTGTCACGATAAGTAATTTACTTCTTCATCACAGACAGCTGACACTTAGTCATGTATCTCTACAAATTATTTTCATTTTTAACTTTAATTTCTTATTATTAAACATATCGAGTATGTTTCGTATGCTCAAAGAAACTGTAATTAATTAGTTTGTATGAGGACAACTATTGTTTTGTCTCACTTTATTTAACACTTTTCTTGTCTATACACAATCGTAATGCTAGCATAATTGTAATCAGAGTATTAATTTTGTACACTCGTCCAGAGCTGGTCCTTGTCATATAATTGTATTAATTTTGCACATATGCGAAAACACTCATCTTTCTCGTATAAGTTCTAAAATGAATATGGCATAGTATTTGTATCCCGAATGCAGTTGGACAGAAACAATATTTTAGATGTTTGTAAATGAGGGATACCGAACAATAAATACAAACTTCTAAGGGTCTCTTACTTATAGCTAAACTATTTCTAAGTCAAACAAGACCTGTATCTATATGTCGAAAGTTTGGTTTGACCAACTTAATTACAGGTAGTGTATAAAAAATGCGTAATTAACAATTTCCACAATTTTCTATCTTGAAAGACAACAAAAACATAAAATATGTTCCAAGAAGTAAAGAATGTGTGAATTATTATCTCTATTTAACTTCACTGTCTTGTCAAAAGCATTTGAAATAAAAAAGCAAACAATGAAACAATACAAGTGTTAAGTTAAATAGGAAATAATCCCACATCTGACAATTATGTAACAAGATATCATAAAATAAAATTGACTATTTTATAAATACAATGTTCAATCTTGAATTACATATACAAGCAATCCATTACGAATACAAAACCCAGATATTGGATTCCTTAACATTATAACTCACAAATATAACAATGAAAATTACAATTAAATTACGTTGCAGAAACAAGGGGTTAACGGTTCACGTTCATTTCACAGTAAGAAATGTAGTATATATTACGATGTTAGCAAACAATGTAGATTTTTATTCATGCATTAAATGAGTTCACTAAGATATTAAAATTACGGAAGCTACACAAGGAGACAGGTATACAACGTATCATTACAGTCCCGAAAGATACAATTGGTTTTACTTACCAAAAATTAGCCAATGGCTACAACATTATGTGTTAGCAAATTCACTCCATCAACAGCACATTTCAGTTTAGCTTCTCAGCTGCTACATTTAATTTGTGTGGTTGGCTTTACAAACTCCACCACGTGGACAACTCCAATAACTTGGAACGGAAGGGTTACTCTAGATACCCTAAACACTCCAAATCCTCTAGACACTTCATAAAATGTGAACGGTTATACACAGCTCTACACTGAAGACAACACCAGACATCTGTAAACATTATAACAATAATAGTAATAATAGAAAAATACTACTACTTCTACTACTACTACTACTACTAATAATAATAATAATAACAATATGTAAAATAATACTAAAAAAAATAATATTAATAATAATTAATAATTTTGGTATATTATTATTATTCATATTATTATTAATCATATTATTATTATTAGTAGTAGCAGTAGTAGTAGTAATAGTAGTAGTAGTAGTAGTAGTAGTAGTAGTAGTAGCAGTAGTAGTATATTAATAATACCAATAATTTGGACATTGTATAGAGCCTAATTTTGAAAAGCTGTAAAAGCGCTTTACAACATCTATAGTAATATGAATGAAAACAAAACAAAAAATGATGCAAATATTGAGGGAAAGAAACATGTTTTGGTCATTACGTTTGTTCTTGCAGTCAGCAAAGATGTGTTTGAAGAGTACTCTAGAGGAGTAATATGTTACATTTATTTTAAAATATACATCCTACATTGACGAAAAGATAATAATGTTATAAATGATACATTGTGCTAAATGTAGTAGCAGCAGAATAATTACAAAATAACAAATTCAGTTCTAAATCGTTCCCTGCTTGATATGACTTCTACTTTACTAATATTGCTTAAAAATGTAGCCTTACATTACCAGAAACAATTACTTGCTAAGTTGCAAACTTAAATGTAAATATGTGCATGATTTTGCGTTAACTAAAGTTTCATAGCAAACATGCAAACATAGACGTGATAGTACAATAGTGATATCATATATACAAGAAATTATTAACTTATATACCTCTAAAGATGACAATGTGCAAGTCCTAATATTAGACCGCTGAGTAACGAGACAATCTGTAATGTAAATGGTTATTCCTACGGTGCACTATTTTTACACAGATGTTGTCTGAAGACATTCCTTTTTCCAATCAAAAGCAGTTCGCACGTGCCCTAACTTGTGAAATACAAAACAACATGTTTGAATCATCTTTGGATATCGTGTAGACATAAACGAAATTTGTGTACATGTATTTAAAAAATAATTTGATTAATACAATTACGTGACATCAGCATCTGACTTTTAACTTGCATTCTTTGAAAGAGACGCAGCTGTGTTAATTATTAGATAACTGGATGGGATTGCAAAATTGAATGACTCAAGCAATGAAATTATGTAAATAGGATTGACATATATACATGCTATCGTCACAGTCTCAAAGCACATTTGACTCTATAAACCCCACAAATAAACCAACTGCTAAAGGAGTAAATGTATGGAGTTACAAGCTCCGTCACAAGCACAATCGGATAATATACACACTTGCCTATTCAAGCCGTCAGTATTTCTAGTTTGTTTCTCAAGCAATCAGCTAGCTGTGTAGATGATACAATGTCCACTCTGACAATTGATAACAGCCGATAAATCTGATAACTCCGGTCACTCTATGTACTAATGTCAACTTAAAAAACATCAAATACCGTGTACTATATATGATACTGGGATACACCAGAAGTGATATCGACATTTAAAAGCTTTTGAGATTAAGGTATATAGTTAATAATTACAAAACAATACGAAAGTTCATACGCGAATTCCAATCCAATTGAACCAAATGTTTCTTAAAATTGAAACTGTATGCTGCTAATATAAATCTCTTATTAAGTCTCCAACAAAAGTTAAAATTTTTTGCCTCATACTATTTCAACCAGAGATTAATATAAACTATCAAATATCAACGGGGTAATACAATAGTTATAACGTTTACAGAACCAACTAATAACTCAAATACATCTATAGCTGAAGCTGTGCAAGTCCTTAACGCAAACTGTTCACAGACATGACGTCCCATAATATGAAGATGTAATCTTACGCCGACACATTTATACACAATGTCTTTATAAATCGTCTGTGGGAAGGAAGCGATCGGCTTTTATCATTTACCGAATTGAGCACGTGATTTTTAATTTTTTAAAAATGAATTTATTGAATAATTCGTGTGTATCGAATATTCATAATGCACTAAGCGGCATATAGTCAACAATATAATACCCCAAAAACCTTTTATATTAGGTTACTTATTTTGATGCGCTTTAAATTAATTTCTGAATTTGGATTTTGTTATTTTGTACATGTCAGCCATGAAGTAAATGTATCACATAATAATATCAATAGAACATACTACCCAAAACGTCGAGCTTAATAATTTTAACTTACTGTATTAAAGGTTTTTTTTTTGAAATTCCTGTACTAATTTGCATTTAGAGAGTTGTTTTGAATTACGATTCATAACGATTGAAATCGGAAAGAGTTATGACCATATTTTAAGGAAATTGCTTACTTCTAATTCAAACGGATTATCAATTACCATACGAACATTTGCTTAAAAAAGTTAATAGAACATGATGAAATTTAAAGCATGGTTCTCCTTTAATGTAATGTTTAGTACTTTCAAACTCCAAATTAATTGTAATTAAATGTTTTCAAGCCCAAATGTTTGAATGATAAACGATATATTGCTTTTGCAACTTATGATTCTACATAATTGCAATAAATGAGGAATACTATATAATAGATAAAACAAAAGTATAAACATAATTTGCAATGTATCATAATCCCTGACCGACACGAATTTAGAATAGAAACTACATCAAAATATGATAAATATTCACATTGAATGCAAATAATTGGGCTCGAAACTAATGTCAAAGCAAGCCAAGAGGGGCAACACCATATTGCAAAGTAAGACAAGTGAGGTAATAATTCTCGCAAAGTGAAATATGTTAGCTTATAATCGTTTTTAACCTATGACCAATGGGGTAATATTCATTGGCAAAGTATGACAAATGTTATATTAATTGATGACAAAACAATACAAGTGTGCTAACGTTTCTAAATAGAGTCAGATAAAATGATATATACTTTCCGTTAATGCAAGACAAGTGGTGCAATAAGGTATGGCAATTTAAGATGTGTGGCATCCAAAGTATTTGCAAGGCTAGACAGGTGTAGTATTATCTTTTTCTCGGCATAGGAAAACATGTTAGGTACTAACGTATGAACAACTAGACCAATGGGCTAATATTTAGTTTCAGATAGGTAGGCCAAATGGGATATTAATTGATAGACAATTAGGATAAGATGTATAATAATTAAAATCAAAGTAAAAAAAAGGGTAATGTACAACAAATTGTGGCAAATGGGAAGACTTATTATTATCAAAGTATCACAATTGGAATGTTAAATGAGAGTAAAGTAGCGAAAGTGTGGTAATAATTACTAGCAAAGTAACTAATGTGATGTATACATATTGGGAAAGTTACGTTTTGATTTTGCCATATAAACTGAGAACATGTTATTCGTTTCTTTCTAAGACCTAGATTGTATATTTCATACCGACTTTAATGGCGAAAAACCGTATCCAATTATTTACTTACTTCATCTATAAGAGGTAATGTCATTTTTGAATGAATATATATATATATATATATATATATATATATATATATATATATATATATATATATACATGAGAAATATAGAGAGAGCGTGTTAGAGTCGGTGTTATATTAATGTATTAAGTATACTGTGCAATACATCTATGTATTGTGTCATTCAGAAACACACAATCTAAAATATAGCAAAAGGCGACAATGCTATTAATTTACACCTCGTATATTAAGAAAAGAATTTTGTTTAATTTTCTATATACGATTTTAATTTTGTAGTTTGTTAAGTTTCAAAGGTTGTGGAGTGTCATTGTTCTTTATACTTTTGTGACGGCCAATAACTAAGTTGACTTGTTTACTACCTCAGGTTAATCGTCGCATTTACTCGTGTGATTTTAAGAACACAAGGTTAACGATATTTGTTTTGAATTACACTTATTTTGTCAATGTTTGTCCTTTCTAATAACAAACACAATCCGGTGTTTCGGTGGTCATGGGCGCAGTTTAAATATGCCTATGACTACTATTAAATTGTTGAAGCTTGCAAGTCACAGTTGATTGAATTTCTCGTTCGAAATTGTCATTAATCAAATGTTTTGAAGAAGGTTCATTTTTAAACTGAAGTCATGGTTCTGAGGGTAGAGCAAAATTCGCTGCCATGGTAACATGTAAATCTGTATAAGAAGAATCAAGATACTCATCTTGATCATTTTGTGCGTGTATGCATGTGTGGTTGTGTTGGTGGTGGTGGTCAAATATTTGCCACTCTTATTTAAGTTCCACTTATGAGTTAGTAGGTTGGTGTCTGGTTATCGACCGTCAAAATTAAAAATTGTGTGCAATATATTTTAATGCTGAAAATAGGAATAACTCACTCGTCATAGAGCGATTGTTTTGACCCTCTCTACAAATTAACATTTTCAGAAATATGGTCAATTCATTACGTTGTCTTTATTTCAACAAGTAATTAAGGTTAAAATGTAGCTGTCAAATGGAGAGAATGTACTATGTGCCATCAGTTCAACCGGACGTTCCCCAAATAGAGCAAATAAAGGGTATTATGTCACATATTTTGATGTACTTTAAAGCAAAATTGTACTTCTTTCTGTAACACTGTTGCGCATATTGGCCATGAAGAAATTATATCACAGAGTAATATCAGTATTGTATTTTACCAAACAACATTACATAAGGAACTGAATTTCCTTTCCTAATGTTTTTTGTTATTATTCCACTAATAATTTAATTTTGGAGAGAGATTGTTTAATACTAATATTTAGAAAACTAAAATTGGGCTTGAATTTATTGCAAATAAACTTTTTACTGCTATGTCAAATGTAGTATGAATTGATAGATTTTATGCAATAATCCATGACATAAACACCGTTACATATTATTAGAAAACATTTATACCAAACTATATATATACATATATACAGAGAGAGAGAGAGAAATTTCGTTAAAAAAAACATAGTTTTCTATAATACATAATTTCAATGTTCTAAAGCTATAAATCTCAAATTATACAACTGAAAGTCTGTTCATTTCAAGTGGTGTTTGTTTTTAATTTATTGATTACAACATGCAATACATGAATTTTGTAATGTTTTCAGAAAACCACGTTGTCAAAAATAGCAAATGGGACAAAGGATTTAATGTACAAATCTTTATACAAATGTATAATAGTTTACTAGGTTGTGGAGTGCAGTTTGTGTTGAGACCTTTTTGATGGTCTTAACAGTTTCAAACTTTGTACCTGCTCGGGTTAATCGACGTCTTTTCTCGTATCATGTTAGGGACACAATGCTTTTTATCAAGGATAATACAATTTTCCACTCGTTTTTTCCAGTCTAATGTCACCTACATTTCGGTGCTGCCGCGGGTAAAGAAGGTTCAACTATATACTTGATTTTTATTGACACATTTGTAACGTTCGAGTCACACGCGCATTTTGTCTTCCGATATAAAAATAATTTTGCGAAAATGTATTCCAGTGGTGTCTCAGTTTGTGCGTGTATGAGGGGGAAAATAACAGTTTTAAAATTTAGTCTCGTTTCAATCATTATTGACACATATTAATTATCGTTTTATTCGACCCTCAACAGTCATTACTATACCGAGACAGGTTTTAAACGTGAAATATGAGTAGCTCACTTCTTATGGAGCGCTAGATTCTAAACTATATGGATATCAATTTTTTTAGATATTTGGTCCATTTATTATGTTGTCTCCAAATATATGTTAAATATATTTTTTAAATATGAATTTATTGAATAATTCGTGTGTATCGAATATTCATAATGCACTAAGCGGCATCCAGTCAACAATATAATCCCCCAAAAAGCTTTTATATTAGGTTACTTATGTTGATGCGCTTTAAATTAATTTCTGAATTTGGATTTGTTATACTGTTGTAAATGTCAGTCATGAAGTAAATGTATCACATAATAATATCAATAGAACATACCACCCAAAACGTCGAGTTAATAATTTTAACTTACTTTATTAAAGGTTTTGTTTTTTGAAATTCCTGTACCAATTTGCATTTAGAGAGTTGTTTTGAATTAAGACTCATAACGATTGAAATCGGGAAGAGTTATGACCATATTTTAGGTACATTGCTTACTTCTAATTCAAACGTATTATCAATTACCATACGAACATTTGTATAAAAGAGTTAATAGAACATGCTGATATTTAAAGTATCGTTCTCTTTTAATGTAATGTTTAGTACTTTCAAACTCCAAATTAATTGTATTTAAATGTTTTCAAGCCCAAATGTTTGAATGCTAAACAATATATGGCTTTTGCAACTTATGATTCTCCATAATTGCAATCAATGAGGAATACTATATAATAGATAAAACAAAAGTATAAACATAATTTGCAATGTATCATAATCCCTGACTGACACAAATTAAGAATACAAAGTACATCAAAATAAGATAAATATTCATATTGAATGCAAAAAAGAGGGCTAGAAACTAATGTCAAAGGAAGCCAAGAGGGCAACACAATATAGCAAAGTAAGACAAGTGAGGTAATAATTCCCGCAAAGTAAAACATGTTAGCTTATAATCGTTGTTAACCTATGACCAATGGAGTAATATTCATTGGCAAAGTATGACAAATGTTATATTAATTGATGACAAAACAATACAAGTGTGCTAACGTTTCTAAATAGAGTCAGATAAAATGATATATACTTTCCGTTAATGCAAGACAAGTGGTGCAATAAGGTATGGCAATTTAAGATGTGTGGCATCCAAAGTATTTGCAAGGCTAGACAGGTGTAGTATTATCTTTTTCTCGGCATAGGAAAACGTGTTAGGTACTAACGTATGAACAACTAGACCAATGGGCTAATATTTAGTTTCAGATAGGTAGGCCAAATGGGATATTAATTGATAGACAATTAGGATAAGATGTATAATAATTAAAATCAAAGTAAAAAAAGGGTAATGTACAACAAATTGTGGCAAATGGGAAGACTTATTCTTATCAAAGTATCACAATTGGAATGTTAAATGAGGGTAAAGTAGCGCAAGTGTGGTAATAATTACTAGCAAAGTAACTAATGTGATGTATACATATTGGGAAAGTTACGTTTTGATTTTGCCATATAAACTGAGAACATGTTATTCGTTTCTTTCTAAGACCTAGATTGTATATTTCATACCGACTTTAATGGCGAAAAACCGTATCCAATTATTTACTTACTTCATCTATAAGAGGTAATGTCATTTTTGAATGAATATATATATATATATATATATATATATATATATATATATATATATATATATATATATATATATATACATGAGAAATATAGAGAGAGCGTGTTAGAGTCGGTGTTATATTAATGTATTAAGTATACTGTGCAATACATCTATGTATTGTGTCATTCAGAAACACACAATCTAAAATATAGCAAAAGGCGACAATGCTATTAATTTACACCTCGTATATTAAGAAAAGAATTTTGTTTAATTTTCTATATACGATTTTAATTTTGTAGTTTGTTAAGTTTCAAAGGTTGTGGAGTGTCATTGTTCTTTATACTTTTGTGACGGCCAATAACTAAGTTGACTTGTTTACTACCTCAGGTTAATCGTCGCATTTACTCGTGTGATTTTAAGAACACAAGGTTAACGATATTTGTTTTGAATTACACTTATTTTGTCAATGTTTGTCCTTTCTAATAACAAACACAATCCGGTGTTTCGGTGGTCATGGGCGCAGTTTAAATATGCCTATGACTACTATTAAATTGTTGAAGCTTGCAAGTCACAGTTGATTGAATTTCTCGTTCGAAATTGTCA
Source organism: Unio delphinus (assembly GCA_029339505.1). NCBI lineage: Eukaryota > Metazoa > Mollusca > Bivalvia > Unionida > Unionidae > Unio > Unio delphinus. Next base: position 675,429 of record JAQISU010000120.1, read on the forward strand.
TTAATCAAATGTTTTGAAGAAGGTTCATTTTTAAACTGAAGTCATGGTTCTGAGGGTAGAGCAAAATTCGCTGCCATGGTAACATGTAAATCTGTATAAGAAGAATCAAGATACTCATCTTGATCATTTTGTGCGTGTATGCATGTGTGGTTGTGTTGGTGGTGGTGGTCAAATATTTGCCACTCTTATTTAAGTTCCACTTATGAGTTAGTAGGTTGGTGTCTGGTTATCGACCGTCAAAATTAAAAATTATACCGAGGCAAGGCTTGTGTGCAATATATTTTAATGCTGAAAATAGGAATAACTCACTCGTCATAGAGCTATTGTTTTGACCCTCTCTACAAATTAACATTTTCAGAAATATGGTCAATTCATTACGTTGTCTTTATTTCAACAAGTAATTAAGGTTAAAATGTAGCTGTCAAATGGAGAGAATGTACTATGTGCCATCAGTTCAACCGGACGTTCCCCAAATAGAGCAAATAAAGGGTATTATGTCACATATTTTGATGTACTTTAAAGCAAAATTGTACTTCTTTCTGTAACACTGTTGCGCATATTGGCCATGAAGAAATTATATCACAGAGTAATATCAGTATTGTATTTTACCAAACAACATTACATAAGGAACTGAATTTCCTTTCCTAATGTTTTTTGTTATTATTCCACTAATAATTTAATTTTGGAGAGAGATTGTTTAATACTAATATTTAGAAAACTAAAATTGGGCTTGAATTTATTGCAAATAAACTTTTTACTGCTATGTCAAATGTAGTATGAATTGATAGATTTTATGCAATAATCCATGACATAAACACCGTTACATATTATTAGAAAACATTTATACCAAACTATATATATACATATATACAGAGAGAGAGAGAGAAATTTCGTTAAAAAAAACATAGTTTTCTATAATACATAATTTCAATGTTCTAAAGCTATAAATCTCAAATTATACAACTGAAAGTCTGTTCATTTCAAGTGGTGTTTGTTTTTAATTTATTGATTACAACATGCAATACATTAATTTTGTAATGTTTTCAGAAAACCACGTTGTCAAAAATAGCAAATGGGACAAAGGATTTAATGTACAAATCTTTATACAAATGTATAATAGTTTACTAGGTTGTGGAGTGCAGTTTGTGTTGAGACCTTTTTGATGGTCTTAACAGTTTCAAACTTTGTACCTGCTCGGGTTAATCGACGTCTTTTCTCGTATCATGTTAGGGACACAATGCTTTTTATCAAGGATAATACAATTTTCCACTCGTTTTTTCCAGTCTAATGTCACCTACATTTCGGTGCTGCCGCGGGTAAAGAAGGTTCAACTATATACTTGATTTTTATTGACACATTTGTAACGTTCGAGTCACACGCGCATTTTGTCTTCCGATATAAAAATAATTTTGCGAAAATGTATTCCAGTGGTGTCTCAGTTTGTGCGTGTATGAGGGGGAAAATAACAGTTTTAAAATTTAGTCTCGTTTCAATCATTATTGACACATATTAATTATCGTTTTATTCGACCCTCAACAGTCATTACTATACCGAGACAGGTTTTAAACGTGAAATATGAGTAGCTCACTTCTTATGGAGCGCTAGATTCTAAACTATATGGATATCAATTTTTTTAGATATTTGGTCCATTTATTATGTTGTCTCCAAATATATGTTAAATATATTTTTTAAATATGAATTTATTGAATAATTCGTGTGTATCGAATATTCATAATGCACTAAGCGGCATCCAGTCAACAATATAATCCCCCAAAAAGCTTTTATATTAGGTTACTTATGTTGATGCGCTTTAAATTAATTTCTGAATTTGGATTTGTTATACTGTTGTAAATGTCAGTCATGAAGTAAATGTATCACATAATAATATCAATAGAACATACCACCCAAAACGTCGAGTTAATAATTTTAACTTACTTTATTAAAGGTTTTGTTTTTTGAAATTCCTGTACCAATTTGCATTTAGAGAGTTGTTTTGAATTAAGATTCATAACGATTGAAATCGGGAAGAGTTATGACCATATTTTAGGTACATTGCTTACTTCTAATTCAAACGTATTATCAATTACCATACGAACATTTGTATAAAAGAGTTAATAGAACATGCTGATATTTAAAGTATCGTTCTCTTTTAATGTAATGTTTAGTACTTTCAAACTCCAAATTAATTGTATTTAAATGTTTTCAAGCCCAAATGTTTGAATGCTAAACAATATATTGCTTTTGCAACTTATGATTCTCCATAATTGCAATCAATGAGGAATACTATATAATAGATAAAACAAAAGTATAAACATAATTTGCAATGTATCATAATCCCTGACTGACACAAATTAAGAATACAAAGTACATCAAAATAAGATAAATATTCATATTGAATGCAAAAAAGAGGGCTAGAAACTAATGTCAAAGGAAGCCAAGAGGGCAACACAATATAGCAAAGTAAGACAAGTGAGGTAATAATTCCCGCAAAGTAAAACATGTTAGCTTATAATCGTTGTTAACCTATGACCAACGGAATAATATTCATTGGCAAAGTATGACAAATGTTATATTAATTGATGACAAAATAATACAAGTGTGCTAACGTTTCTAAATAGAGTCAGATAAAATGATATATACTTTCCGTTAATGCAAGACAAGTGGTGCAATAAGGTATGGCAATTTAAGATGTGTGGCATCCAAAGTATTTGCAAGGCTAGACAGGTGTAGTATTATCTTTTTCTCGGCATAGGAAAACATGTTAGGTACTAACGTATGAACAACTAGACCAATGGGCTAATATTTAGTTTCAGATAGGTAGGCCAAATGGGATATTAATTGATAGACAATTAGGATAAGATGTATAATAATTAAAATCAAAGTAAAAAAAAGGGTAATGTACAACAAATTGTGGCAAATGGGAAGACTTATTCTTATCAAAGTATCACAATTGGAATGTTAAATGAGGGTAAAGTAGCGCAAGTGTGGTAATAATTACTAGCAAAGTAACTAATGTGATGTATACATATTGGGAAAGTTACGTTTTGATTTTGCCATATAAACTGAGAACATGTTATTCGTTTCTTTCTAAGACCTAGATTGTATATTTCATACCGACTTTAATGGCGAAAAACCGTATCCAATTATTTACTTACTTCATCTATAAGAGGTAATGTCATTTTTGAATGAATATATATATATATATATATATATATATATATATATATATATATATATACATGAGAAATATAGAGAGAGCGTGTTAGAGTCGGTGTTATATTAATGTATTAAGTATACTGTGCAATACATCTATGTATTGTGTCATTCAGAAACACACAATCTAAAATATAGCAAAAGGCGACAATGCTATTAATTTACACCTCGTATATTAAGAAAAGAATTTTGTTTAATTTTCTATATACGATTTTAATTTTGTAGTTTGTTAAGTTTCAAAGGTTGTGGAGTGTCATTGTTCTTTATACTTTTGTGACGGCCAATAACTAAGTTGACTTGTTTACTACCTCAGGTTAATCGACGCATTTACTCGTGTGATTTTAAGAACACAAGGTTAACGATATTTGTTTTGAATTACACTTATTTTGTCAATGTTTGTCCTTTCTAATAACAAACACAATCCGGTGTTTCGGTGGTCATGGGCGCAGTTTAAATATGCCTATGACTACTATTAAATTGTTGAAGCTTGCAAGTCACAGTTGATTGAATTTCTCGTTCGAAATTGTCATTAATCAAATGTTTTGAAGAAGGTTCATTTTTAAACTGAAGTCATGGTTCTGAGGGTAGAGCAAAATTCGCTGCCATGGTAACATGTAAATCTGTATAAGAAGAATCAAGATACTCATCTTGATCATTTTGTGCGTGTATGCATGTGTGGTTGTGTTGGTGGTGGTGGTCAAATATTTGCCACTCTTATTTAAGTTCCACTTATGAGTTAGTAGGTTGGTGTCTGGTTATCGACCGTCAAAATTAAAAATTATACCGAGGCAAGGCTTGTGTGCAATATATTTTAATGCTGAAAATAGGAATAACTCACTCGTCATAGAGCGATTGTTTTGACCCTCTCTACAAATTAACATTTTCAGAAATATGGTCAATTCATTACGTTGTCTTTATTTCAACAAGTAATTAAGGTTAAAATGTAGCTGTCAAATGGAGAGAATGTACTATGTGCCATCAGTTCAACCGGACGTTCCCCAAATAGAGCAAATAAAGGGTATTATGTCACATATTTTGATGTACTTTAAAGCAAAATTGTACTTCTTTCTGTAACACTGTTGCGCATATTGGCCATGAAGAAATTATATCACAGAGTAATATCAGTATTGTATTTTACCAAACAACATTACATAAGGAACTGAATTTCCTTTCCTAATGTTTTTTGTTATTATTCCACTAATAATTTAATTTTGGAGAGAGATTGTTTAATACTAATATTTAGAAAACTAAAATTGGGCTTGAATTTATTGCAAATAAACTTTTTACTGCTATGTCAAATGTAGTATGAATTGATAGATTTTATGCAATAATCCATGACATAAACACCGTTACATATTATTAGAAAACATTTATACCAAACTATATATATACATATATACAGAGAGAGAGAGAGAAATTTCGTTAAAAAAAACATAGTTTTCTATAATACATAATTTCAATGTTCTAAAGCTATAAATCTCAAATTATACAACTGAAAGTCTGTTCATTTCAAGTGGTGTTTGTTTTTAATTTATTGATTACAACATGCAATACATTAATTTTGTAATGTTTTCAGAAAACCACGTTGTCAAAAATAGCAAATGGGACAAAGGATTTAATGTACAAATCTTTATACAAATGTATAATAGTTTACTAGGTTGTGGAGTGCAGTTTGTGTTGAGACCTTTTTGATGGTCTTAACAGTTTCAAACTTTGTACCTGCTCGGGTTAATCGACGTCTTTTCTCGTATCATGTTAGGGACACAATGCTTTTTATCAAGGATAATACAATTTTCCACTCGTTTTTTCCAGTCTAATGTCACCTACATTTCGGTGCTGCCGCGGGTAAAGAAGGTTCAACTATATACTTGATTTTTATTGACACATTTGTAACGTTCGAGTCACACGCGCATTTTGTCTTCCGATATAAAAATAATTTTGCGAAAATGTATTCCAGTGGTGTCTCAGTTTGTGCGTGTATGAGGGGGAAAATAACAGTTTTAAAATTTAGTCTCGTTTCAATCATTATTGACACATATTAATTATCGTTTTATTCGACCCTCAACAGTCATTACTATACCGAGACAGGTTTTAAACGTGAAATATGAGTAGCTCACTTCTTATGGAGCGCTAGATTCTAAACTATATGGATATCAATTTTTTTAGATATTTGGTCCATTTATTATGTTGTCTCCAAATATATGTTAAATATATTTTTTAAATATGAATTTATTGAATAATTCGTGTGTATCGAATATTCATAATGCACTAAGCGGCATCCAGTCAACAATATAATCCCCCAAAAAGCTTTTATATTAGGTTACTTATGTTGATGCGCTTTAAATTAATTTCTGAATTTGGATTTGTTATACTGTTGTAAATGTCAGTCATGAAGTAAATGTATCACATAATAATATCAATAGAACATACCACCCAAAACGTCGAGTTAATAATTTTAACTTACTTTATTAAAGGTTTTGTTTTTTGAAATTCCTGTACCAATTTGCATTTAGAGAGTTGTTTTGAATTAAGATTCATAACGATTGAAATCGGGAAGAGTTATGACCATATTTTAGGTACATTGCTTACTTCTAATTCAAACGTATTATCAATTACCATACGAACATTTGTATAAAAGAGTTAATAGAACATGCTGATATTTAAAGTATCGTTCTCTTTTAATGTAATGTTTAGTACTTTCAAACTCCAAATTAATTGTATTTAAATGTTTTCAAGCCCAAATGTTTGAATGCTAAACAATATATTGCTTTTGCAACTTATGATTCTCCATAATTGCAATCAATGAGGAATACTATATAATAGATAAAACAAAAGTATAAACATAATTTGCAATGTATCATAATCCCTGACTGACACAAATTAAGAATACAAAGTACATCAAAATAAGATAAATATTCATATTGAATGCAAAAAAGAGGGCTAGAAACTAATGTCAAAGGAAGCCAAGAGGGCAACACAATATAGCAAAGTAAGACAAGTGAGGTAATAATTCCCGCAAAGTAAAACATGTTAGCTTATAATCGTTGTTAACCTATGACCAATGGAGTAATATTCATTGGCAAAGTATGACAAATGTTATCTTAATTGATGACAAAACAATACAAGTGTGCTAAAGTTTCAAGATAGATTCAGATAAAATGATGTATACTTTCCGGTAATGCAAGACAAGTGGTGCAATAAGGTATGGCAATTTAAGATGTGTGCGATACAAAGTATTTGCAAGGCTAGACAGGTGTAATACTATATTTTTCTCGGCATAAGAAAACATGTTGGGTACTAACGTATGACACAGCTTGACCAATGGGCTAATATTTAGTTTCAAATAGGTTATCCAAAAAGGCTTTTAATTGATGGACAATTAGGATAAGATGTATAATAATTAAAATCAAAGTAAAATAATAAGGGTAATGTACGTAAAATTATGGCAAATGGGAAGACTTTTTCTTTTCAAGGTATCACAATTGGGATGTTAAATGAGGGTAAAGTAGCGCAAGTATGGTAATAATTACTAGAAAAGTAACTAATGTGATGTAAACATATTGGGAAAGTTAGGTTTTGTTTTCGCCATATAAACTGAGAACATGTTATTTGTTTCTTTATAAGACCTAGATTGTATATTTCATACCGACTTTAAAGGCAAATTTCCGCACCAAACTTTTTGGCTACTTCATCTATATGAGGTAATGTCATTTTTGAATGAATATATATATATATATATATATATATATATATATATATATATATATATATATATATATATATATATATATATATTTGGTTACTTCTACCATATGAGGTAATATCATTTTCGAATCAATATATATATATATATATATATATATATATATATGAGAAATATAGAGAGAGCGTGTTAGAGTCTGTGTTATATTAATGTATTAAGTATACTGTGCAATACATCTATGTATTGTGTCATTCAGAAACACACAATCTAAAATATTGCAAAATGCGACAACGCTATTAATTTACACCTCGTATATTATACAAAAAAATTTGTTTAATTTACCATACACGACTTTAATTTTGTAGTTTGTTAAGTTTCAAAGGTTGTGGACTGTCATTGTTCTTTATACTTTTGTGACGGCCAATAACTAAGTTGACTTGTTTACTACCTCAGGTTAATCGTCGCATTTACTCGTTTGATTTTAAGGACACAAGGTTAACGATATTTGTTTTGAATAACACTTATTTTGTCAATGTTTGTCCTTTCTGATATCACACACAATCCGGTGTTTCGGTGGTCATGAGTATGGTTTAAATATGCCTATGACTACTATTAAATTGTTAAAGCTTGCAAGTCACAGTACATTGTATTTATCGTTCGAAATTGTCATTAATCAAATGTTTCGAAGAAGGCTCATTTTTAAACTGAAGTCATGGTTATTAGGGTAAAGCACAATTCGCTGCCTTGGTAACATGTAAATCTGTATGAGAAGAATCAAAATACTCATCTTGATCATTTTGTGCGTGTATGCATGTCTGGTTGTGTTGGTGGTGGTTGCCAAATGTTTGCCACTCTTATTTAAGCTATACTTATGAGTTAGTAGGTTGGTGTCTCATTACCGACCCTCAAAATTAATAATTATACCGAGACAAAGGTTGTGTGCAATATATTTTAATGCTGAAAATATGATTAACTCACTCGTCATAGAGCGATAGTTTTGACCCTCTCTACAAATTAACATTTTCAGAAATATGGTCAATTCATTACGTTGTCTTTATTTCAACAAGTAATTAAGGTTAAAATGTAGCTGTCAAATGGAGAGAATGCACTATGTGCCATCAGTTCAACCGGACGTTCCCCAAATAGAGCAAATAAAGGGTATTATGTCACATATTTTGATGTACTTTAAAGCAAAATTGTACTTCTTTCTGTAACACTGTTGCGCATATTGGCCATGAAGAAATTATATCACAGAGTAATATCAGTATTGCATTTTACCAACAACATTACATAAGGAACTGAATTTCCTTTCCTAATGTTTTTTGTTATTATTCCACTACTAATTTAATTTTGGAGAGAGATTGTTTAATACTAATATATATAAAACTAAAATTGGGCATGAATTTACTGCAAATAAACTTTTCACTGCTATGTCAAATGTTGTATGAATTGCTTTATTTGATGCAATATTCCATGACATAAACAATGTGTCATATTATTAGGTTGCTTTATACCAAACTATATATATATATATATATATATATATATATATATATATATATAGATAGATAGATATATATATATATATATATATATATATATATATATATATATATATATATATATAGATATATATAGATATAGATATATATATATATATATATATATATATATATTTATATATATTTAGAGAGATACAGAGAGAAAGTTCGTTAAAAAAACATAGTTTTCTATAATACATGCTTTTAATGTTCTAAAGCTATAAATCTCAAATTACACAACTGATAGCTTTTTCATTTCATGTGGATTTGGTATTTAATTTATTGATTACAACATGCAGTACATTAATTTTGTAATGTTTTCAGAAAATCACGTTCACAAAAAAGTAAAATGGGACAAAGTATTTAATGTATGTATACTTATACAAATGTATAATAGTTTACTAGGTTGTGGAGTGCAATTTGTGTTCAGACCTTTGTGACGGTCTAAACAGTTTGAAACTTTGTACCTGCTCGGGTTAATCGACGTCTTTTCTCATATCATGTTAGGGACACAATAATTTTTGTCAAGGATAACACTTTTTTCCTTTCATTTTGTCTAGTCTAAGGTCGTCTACATTTCGGTGCCGCCGCGGGTAAAGAAGGTTCAACTATATGCTTGATTTTAATTTACACATTTGTAACGTTCGAGTCACACGCGCATTTTGTCTTCCGATATAAAAATAATTTTGCGAAAATGTATTACAGTGGTGTTTGAGTTTGTGTGTGTATGAGGGGGAAAAACAGTTTTAAAATTTAGTCTCATTTTAATCATTATTGACACTTATTAATTATCGTTTTATTCGACCCTCAGCAGTAACTACTATACTGAGACAGGTTTTATACGTGAAATATGAGTAGCTCACTACTTATGGAGTGCTAGATTCTAAACTATACGGATATCCTTTTTTAGATATTTGTTCCATTTACTATATTGTCTCCAAATATATGTTAAATATATTTTTTAAGTTTTAATTTATTGAATATTTCGTGTGTATCGAATATTCATAATGCACTAAGCGGCATCCAGTCAACAATATAATCCCCCAAAAAGCCTTTATATTAGGTTACTTATTTTGATGCGCTTTAACTTAATTTCTGAATTTTGATTTGTTATACTGTTGTACATGTCAGCCATGAAGTAAGCGTATCACATAATAATATCTATAGAACATACTACCCAAAACGTCGATATAATAATTTAAACTTACTTTATTAAAGGTTTTGTTTTTGAAATTCCTGTACTAATTTGCATTTAGAGAGTTCTTTTGAATTAAGATTCATAACAATTCCAACCGGGAAGATTTATGACCATATTTTAAGTAAATTGCTTAATTTTAATTCAAAAGTATTATCAATTACCATACGACCATTTGTTTTAAAGAGTTAATAGAACATGCTGATATTTGAAGTATCGTTGTCTTTTAATGTAATATTTAGTACTTTCAAACTCCAAATTAATTGTAATTAAATGTTTTCAAGCCCAAATCTTTGAATGCTAAACGATATATTGCTTTTGTAACTTATGATTCTACATAATTGCAATAAATGACTAATAGTATATAATAAATAAAACAAAAGTATAAACATAATTTGCAATGTATCATAATCCCTGACTGACACAAATTAATAGAAACTACATCAAAATAAGATTAATATTCATATTGAATGCAAAAACGTGGGCTAGAAGCTAATGTCAAAGCAAGCCAAGAGGGCAACACAATATAGCAAAGTAAGACAAGTGAGGTAATAATTATCACAAAGTAAAACATGTTAGCTTATAATCGTTCTTAACCTATGACCAATGGGGTAATATTCATTGGCAAAGTAAGACAAAAGTTATATTAATTGATGACAAAACAATACAAGTTTCAAGGTAGAGTCAGATAAAATGATATATACTTTCCGGTAATGCAAGACAAGTGGTGCAATAAGATATGGCAATTTAAGATGTGTGGTATACAAAGTATTTGCAAGGCTAGACAGGTGTAGTACTATCTTTTTCTCGGCATTGGAAAACATGTTGGGCACTAACTTATGACACAACTAGACCAATGGGCTCATATTTAGTTTCAGACAGGTATGCCAAATGGGCTATTAATTGATGAACAATTAGGATAAGATGTAAAATAATTAAAATCAAAGTAAAATAATTAGGGTATTGTACAACAAATTATGGCAAATGGGAGTACTTATTCTTATCAATGTATCAAAATTGGGATGTTAAATGAGGGTAAAGTAACGCAAGTGTGGTAATAATTACTAGCAAAGTAGCTAATGTCATGTTTACATCTTGGGAAAGTTACGTTTGGTTTTTACCATATGAACTGAAATTATGTTATTTGTTTCCTTAAAAGACTAAAATTGTATACTACATACCGACATTAATGGCATAAAACCGTATCATATTATTTGGTTACTTCAGCTATATGAGGTAATGTCATTTTCGAATATATATATATATATATATATATATATATTCTATTCATCATTCTCCTTTCTCTGCTTAAGATCATTTTCGAACATATGTTCATGATAGATTATGTCAAAGTCCAGTCACGCAATGATTCAGGTATATTTCACCATACTCTATCTATATATTAATCTATATATCATTATATATATATATATATATATATATATATATATATATATATATATATATATATATATATTTTTATATATATATATATATATATATATATATATATATATATATATATATATGAGATATAGATAGAGAGCTTGTTAGAGTCGGTGTTATACTAATGTATTAAGTATACTGTGCAATACATCTATGTACTGTGTCATTCAGAAACACACAATCTAATATATAGCAAAATGCGACAATGCTATTAATTTACACACCTCGTATATTATACAAAGAATTGTGTTTAATTTACTATATACGACTTTAATTTTGTAGTTTGTTAAGTTTCAAAGGTTGTGGAGTGTCATTGTTCTTTACACTTTTTTGACGGCCAATAAATAAGTTGACTTGTTTACTACCTCAGGTCAATCGTCGCATTTACTCGTGTGATTCTAGGGACACAAGGTTAACGATATTTGTCTTGAATAACACTTATTTTGTCAATGTTTGTCCTTTCTAATATCACACAAAATCAGGTGTTTCGGTGGTCATGGGCGCGGTTTAAATATGCCTATGACTACTATTAAATTGTTGAAGCTTGCAAGTCACAGTTCATTGTATTTCTCGTTCGAAATTGTCATTAATCAAATGTTTCGAAGAAGGTTGATTATTAAACTAAGTCATGGTTATGAGGGTAAATCACAATTAGCTGCCACGGTAACATGTAAATCTGTATAAGAAGAATCAAAATACTCATCTTGATCATTTTGTGCCTGTATGCATATGTGGTTGTGTTGGTGGTGGTGGTCAAGTGTTTGCCACTCTTATTTAAGTTATACTTATGAATTAGTAGGTTGGTGTCTGATTATCAACCCTCAAAATTAATAATTATACCGAGGCAAGGGTTGTGTGCAATATATTGTAATGATGAAAGTAGGATTAACACACTCGTCATAGAGCTATAGTTTCGACCCTCTCTACAAATTAACATTATGAGAAATATGGTCAATTCATTACGGTGTCTTTTTTCAACAAGTAATTAAGGTTAAAATGTAGATGTCATATAGAGAATGCACTATGTGCCATCAGTTTATCCGGACGTTCCCCAAAAAGAGCAAATAAAGGGTATTATGTCACATATTTTGATGTACTTTAAAGCAAAATTGTACTTCTTTCTGTAACACTGTTGCGCATATTGGCCATGAAGAAATTATATCACAGAGTACTATCAGTATTGTATTTTACCCACAACATTACATAAAGAACTTAATCTCCTTTCCTATTGTTTTTTGTTATTATTCCACTACTAATTTAATTTTGGAGATAGATTGTTTAATACTAATATATATAAAACTAAAATTGGGCATGAATTTATTGCAAATAAACTTTTCAATGCTATGTCAAATGTTGTATGAATTGCTATATTTGATGCAATATTCCATGACATAAGCAATGTGGCATATTATTAGGTTGCTTTATACCAAACTATATATATATATATATATATATATATATATATATATATATATATATATATATATATATATATATATATATATATATATATATATATATTTATTTAGAAAGAGACAGAGAGAAAGTTCGTTAAAAAATCATAGTGTTCTATAATTCATGCTTTCAATGTTCTGAAGCTATAAATCTCAAATTACACAACTGATAGTATTTTCTTTTCATGTGGATTTGGTATTTAATTTATTGATTACAACATGCAATACATTAATTTTGTAATGTTTTCAGAAAATCAAGTTGTCAAAAAAATCAAATGGGACAAAGGATTGAATGTACGTATATTTATACAAATGTATAATAGTTTACTAGGTTGTGGAGTGCAATTTGTGTTCAGACCTTTGTGACGGTCTAAACAGTTTGAAACTTTGTACCTGCTCGGGTTAATCGACGTCTTTTCTCATATCATGTTAGGGACACAATAATTTTTATCAAGGATAACACTTTTTTATTTTCATTTTGTCCAGTCTAAGGTCGTCTACATTTCGGTGCCGCCGCGGGTAAAGAAGGTTCAACTATATGCTTGTTTTTTGTTGACACATTTGTAACGTTCGAGTCACACGCGCATTTTGTCTTCAGATATAAAAATAATTTTGCGAAAAAGTATTACAGTGGTGTTTGAGTTTGTGTGTGTATGAGGGGGAAAAACAGTTTTAAAATTTAGTCTCATTTTAATCATTATTGACAAATATTAATTATCGTTTTATTCGACCCTCAGCAGTAACTACTATACTGTGACAGGTTTTATACGTGAAATATGAGTAGCTCACTTCTTATGGAGTGCTAGATTCTAAACTATACGGATATCATTTTTTTAGATATTTGTTCTATTTAATGTGTTGTCTCCAAATATATGTTAAATATATTTTTTAAATATTAATTTATTGAATATTTCGTGCGTATCGAATATTCATAATGCACTAAGCGGCATCCAGTCAACAATATAATCCCCCAAAAAGCCTTTATATTAGGTTACTTATTTTGATGCGCTTTAACTTAATTTCTGAATTTTGATTTGTTATACTGTTGTACATGTCAGCCATGAAGTAAGCGTATCACATAATAATATCTATAGAACATACTACCCAAAACGTTGATATAACAATTTAAACTTACTTTATTAAAGGTTTTGTTTTTGAAATTCCTGTTCTAATTTGCATTTAGAGAGTTGTTTTGAATTAAGATTCATAACAATTCCAACCGGGAAGAGTTATAACCATATTTTAAGTAAATTGCTTAATTCTAATTCAAAAGTATTATCAATTACCATACGACCATTTGTTTTAAAGAGTTAATAGAACATGCTGATATTTAAAGTATCGTTCTCTTTTAATGTAATATTTAGTACTTTCAAACTCCAAATTAATTGTAATTAAATGTTTTAAAGCCCAAATCTTTGAATGCTAAACGATATATTGCTTTTGTAACTTATGATTCTCCATAATTGCAATAAATGACTAATACTATATAATAGATAAAACAAAAGTATAAACATAATTTGCAATGTATCATAATCCCTGACTGACACAAATTAATAGAAACTACATCAAAATAAGATTAATATTCATATTGAATGCAAAAATGTGGGCTAGAAACTAATGTCAAAGCAAGCCAAGAGGGCAACACAATATAGCAAAGTAAGACAAGTGAGGTAATAATTATCACAAAGTAAAACATGTTAGCTTATAATCGTTGCAAACCTATGACCAATGGGGTAATATTCATTGGCAAAGTAAGACAAATGTTATATTAATTGATGACAAAACAATACAAGTTTCAAGGTAGAGTCAGATAAAATGATGTATACTTTCCGGTAATGCAAGACAAGTGGTGCAATAAGATATGGCAATTTAAGATGTGTGGTATACAAAGTATTTGCAAGGCTAGACAGGTGTAGTACTATCTTTTTATCGGCATTGGAAAACATGTTGGGCACTAACTTATGACACAACTAGACCAATTGGCTCATATTTAGTTTCAGACAGGTATGCCAAATGGGCTTTTAATTGATGAACAGTTAGAATAAGATGTAAAATAATTAAAATCAAAGTAAAAAAATAAGGGTAATGTACAACAAATTATGGCAAATGGGAGTAGTTATTCTTATCAACGTATCACAATTGGGATGTTAAATGAGGGTAAAGTAGCGCAAGTGTGGTAATAATTACTAGCAAAGTAGCTAATGTCATGTTTACATATTGGGAAAGTTACGTTTTGTTTTTACCATATTAACTGAAAACACGTTATTTGTTTCCTTAAAATACTTAGATTGTATACTTCATACCGACCTTAATGGCATAAAACCGTATCCTATTATTTGGTTACTTCAGCTATATGAAATATATATATATATATATATATATATATATATATATATATATATATATATATATATATATATATATATATATATATATATATATATATATATATATATATATATATTCATCATTCTTCTTCCTCTGCTTAAGATCATTTTCGAACATATGTTCATGATAGATTATGTCAAAGTCCAGTCACGCAATGATTCAGGTATATTTCACCATACTCTATCTATATATTAATCTATATATCATTATATATATATATATATATATATATATATATATATATATATATATATATATATATATATATATATATATATATGAGATATACATACAGAGCTTGTTAGAGTCGGTGTTATACTAATGTATTAAGTTTACTGTGCAATACATCTATGTACTGTGTCATTCAGAAACACACAATCTAATATATAGCAAAATGCGACAATGCTATTAATTTACACACCTCGTATATTATACAAAGAATTGTGTTTAATTTACTATATACGACTTTAATTTTGTAGTTTGTTAAGTTTCAAAGGTTGTGGAGTGTCATTGTTCTTTACACTTTTTTGACGGCCAATAAATAAGTTGACTTGTTTACTACCTAAGATCAATAGTCGCATTTACTCGTGTATTCTAGGGACACAAGGTTAACGATATTTGTCTTGAATAACACTTATTTTGTCAATGTTTGTCCTTTCTAATATCACACACAATCAGGTGTTTCGGTGGTTATGGGCGCGGTTTAAATATGCCTATGACTACTATTAAATTGTTAAAGCTTGCAAGTCACAGTTCATTGTATTTCTCGTTCGAAATTGTCATTAATCAAATGTTTCGAAGAAGGTTGATTATTAAACTAAGTCATGGTTATGAGGGTAAATCACAATTCGCTGACATGGTAACATGTAAATCTGTATAAGAAGAATCAAAATACTCATCTTGATCATATTGTGCGTGTATGCATATGTGGTTGTGTTGGTGGTGGTGGTCAAGTGTTAGCCACTCTTTTTTAAGTTATACTTATGAGTAAGTAGGTTGGTGTCTGATTATCAACCCTCAAAATTAATAATTATACCAAGGCAAGGGTTGTGTGCAATATATTTTAATGCTGAAAGTAGGATTAACACACTCGTCATAGAGCTATAGTTTTGAACCTCTCTACAAATTAACATTATGAGAAATATGGTCAATTCATTACGGTGTCTTTTTTCAACAAGTAATTAAGGTTAAAATGTAGATGTCAAATGGAGACAATGCACTATGTGCCATCAGTTCAACCGGACGTTCCCCAAATACAGCAAATAAAGGGTATTATGTCACATATTTTGATGTACTTTAAAGCAAAATTGTACTTCTTTCTGTAACACTGTTGCGCATATTGGCCATGAAGAAATTATATCACAGAGTAATATCAGTATTGTATTTTACCCACAACATTACATAAGGAACTTAATTTCCTTTCCTAATGTTTTTTGTTATTATTCCACTACTAATTTAATTTTGGAAAGAGATTGTTTAATACTAATATATATAAAACTAAAATTGGGCATGAATTTATTGCAAATAAACTTTTCACTGCTATGTCAAATGTTGTATGAATTGCTATATTTGATGCAATATTCCATGACATAAACAATGTGGCATATTATTAGTTTGCTTTATACCAAACTATATATATATATATATATATATATATATATATATATATATATATATATATATATATATATATATATATATATATATATATTTATATATATTTAGAGAGATACAGAGAGAAAGTTCGTTAAAAAAACATAGTTTTCTATAATACATGCTTTCAATGTTCTGAAGCTATAAATCTCAAATTACACATCTGATAGCTTTTTCATTTCATGTGGATTTGGTATTTAATTTATTGATTACAACATGCAATACATTAATTTTGTAATGTTTTCAGAAAATCACGTTGTCAAAAAAATCAAATGGGAAAAAAGGATTTAATGTACGTATATTTATACAAATGTATAATAGTTTACTAGGTTGTGGAGTGCAATTTGTGTTCAGACCCTTGTGACGGTCTAAACAGTTTGAAACTTTGCACCTGCTCGGGTTAATCGACGTCTTTTCTCATATCATGTTAGGGACACAATAATTTTTGTCAAGGATAACACTTTTTTCCTTTCATTTTGTCCAGTCTAAGGTGGCCTACATTTCGGTGCCGCCGCGGGTAAAGAAGGTTCAACTATATGCTTGATTAATGTTGACACATTTGTAACGTTTCCGATATAAAAATAATTTTGCGAAAAAGTATTACAGTAGCAGCAGAGGAGGTGAACAGACCAACTTTTTAGGCAAAATATTTCGTAAGCGATTCGTTACAAAATCGAAGAAAAAAATCTTACCATGATAGTGCCAATTTAGTTGTCACAAACACATGGGCTGCGACTCTTCAACGTTCCAAGGCAACGTTTTATATGCGGTCCTCGTTAATAATGAAAAAATAATCTTACAACGATTTTGCTATTTAGTTGGCGTTCACCCTCTCTGCTGCTATGCGCTAACTAAATATTTGATCAAGTCCGACACGATATCTTGTCCGAGGGTCTGATAAATTTATCGTCACAAATCCGGGAGAGATTGATTGAGTGCGGCTAAAGAAATTTTAAATTGATTATGATCCATATCACCACCGCACCAAGTTTGCCAAATATGTCTAAGAGTATGTGTATCAACTCCGTTAAATACGCATAACAAATTGCAGTTATCTCTGATCACTTTTGGTATTTGAGTGTAACGTCGAGTTACATATATCACGTCGGTGTTTTTATGTCTACCTCTGGAAAATATCCTGGCAGGATTTTTTTGATTATCTAACATGATATCATCATATACGACTAAATTGTTAATACTTCCGTCGATGGAGTCAATGCAAGGTGCCTCTTCGATATCGGTTATAAACTCAATAATATCATCACCGTTAATTTCTAGCGCGGCTTCGTTAAAATCCTTTAACACTTCATAACATCGCTGATCATCTACACTTGGAGCAATCATATACAACTTATCCCACTTCATCCATCTCGTTATCAAATTAAGTAGAAATTGTGTTTCACCACTTCCAGATGGTCCGATGATAATCGCGCGAATTGAATTTGGTAACATTGCATTGTGTTTAATAGGTTCCCGTCGTCTCGTAGCTGAATAATCAATTACATTCATGCCGTTATATATAAATTATGGATCTATATTGTGTGAAATGTAAGACGCGTACTGGCACAAATGACTTGACTACGATTACAACGAAAAATAATCGATCAGCGCTTTCTGGTAAGTGCGTACAATGTAGTACGAGAAAATTTAGATTTACTTCCACGAAACCTTTAAAAAAAATGAGGAGGTGATATTGCAGCCAAGTTAGCAAAACTCCCTGGAACACCGTGGGCAAAGTATCCAGGAGAAAATCACCTTCCAGGATATAGCTACTGTGGCCCGGGAACACGATTAGATATCAGACTCGATGATCAAAATCGGCCCCGACTCGGCGAGTATCCGATAAACGCTATTGATAAGGCATGTCATGCTCATGATGTCGCATATAAAAGCA
The DNA here is from genome assembly GCA_029339505.1 of Unio delphinus. Classification (NCBI taxonomy): domain Eukaryota; kingdom Metazoa; phylum Mollusca; class Bivalvia; order Unionida; family Unionidae; genus Unio; species Unio delphinus. Next base: position 693,916 of record JAQISU010000120.1, read on the forward strand.
GCAATTTGCAGCACAGGCATCTCGCAGATGTGAAATTAATTCATGCGTTGAATGCTATTCCTGATAAATCTTTTAAAGAAAAATTGGCTTCAAGGTTGGTAAAATCTGCCATAAAGGCAAATTGATGTTAGGTGCGGGTAATTAATAACAATATGGAAAAAATTTATTATTCTCCAAAAGGATACTGGAGAGGCAAGGCAGCAATAAGTAAACTCGCTAATGCAGCAGCGGTGAAAAAACCCACTGCAGCGAACTGGTTATCCAAACAGGCGATATGGCAAATTTATCTACCAGCGCCTAAACAAATTAACTACTCTGTTTTTAATGTGACAACACCTAATGAAGTTCATCAAGCTGATATACTATTTCTGCCGCATGACAACGGTTACAAATACGCGTTAACGTTAGTTGATGTTGCGAGTCGATACAAACAAGCAGAACCGCTGAAGACAAAATCATCACCTGAAGTAGCTTCTGCATTTGAAAGGATTTATCGACGAGGTCCACTACGCTGGCCAAATCTGTTACAAGTTGATCCTGGCAAGGAATTTCAGGACGCTGTTTTAACAACGATGAAACATCATAATGTCGCCATCAGACGAGGACACACTGCGTTACATCGCGATCAGGAAATTTTTGAACGATTTAATCGGACACTTGCTGAGCGGTTATTTGGATATCAATACGCGAAAGAATTCATCCAAGAAAAGCGATCCCGTGAATGGGTTAAGAGAATACCAGCTGTGATTACTGCGCTCAATAACGAGATTACTCGAACAATTGACATGAAACCTAACAGCGCTATTAAAAAGAAGTATATACCCGTACAACCACAAAAAGATTTTTCTAGAAACGCTAGCGTTTCCGAACCAATTCTTGGTATTAATGTCATTGTAAGGTACTTATACGAAGCAGGAGAGCTTGAGGGTGGTAAAAAAAGAGCTACTGATCCTATTTGGAGCGTCACAACGCATAAGATATCCGGCATAACACGATCAACTGGTGGAAACGCTAGCGTTTCTAGACCAGCAATCTATAAACTGGATTCAACTGCTCCTCAGCGAGAATTTACTCGACAACAACTACAAGTGATCCCCGAGGATACTCAATTGCCACCGCGTGGTCTTAGCTAGCACCCCGGCGTCTGTTGCACTCAAGACAAGTCAACCTCACATTGTTTCTGACATGACCGAGATTGTTATTTTTTCTATCTTCGGTAAATTGGCGAGGATCTTTATCCGAATACTGCCAACGCATTATACAATTGCAACTCTTGCGGTGATTATTCTGTTGTTGCTTCAGCGTAATTATTAATTCAGCATCAATGTCAAATTTTCTATTATTTTTTTAACCTGTTGCTTATAACCAAAGAGTTTTTTTCTGATTATATCATCGGCGCTGACAATATCGTCACAAATGATTTCATCATCGCCACCAATGATTTCATCATCGAAGACAATTCTTCGAAGTTGGTTTATTCGCCGTACTCTGGACACTGCGAGATAAACTAAATTTGACCACTCAATGCGATTATCTACTATCCAAACAATTGTGTCTGTGATAGTTAATCCTTGTGAAGAGTGTATTGTTGCTGCATAACCTAACGTCCATGGGGATTTATCAGCACGCAATGCATCTTCGACGACGCTGATATCAACCAGCACAATATCATTTAATACTAAATTCTGTTTTTGTTGTTGTCCAGGAATGTCAACGTCGATATTCTGCTTTCGTGTATCCGAAGGTCTATAACACAACGGTACTGGAAGTGTTGCAAATTTACGTTTATGCGTTTCAAATAACTTCATCTGAAGTGCGTCTCTGACTATTTTTCTACTCGCAATTATTGAATCATTTGGTCTCCATGTTTCCCAAAAATCATTCATGGGAGTTTCTGAAATTATTTCACGCGCTATTTCACATTGGATTCTATCCGGTTGAAATCTAATTAGCGCCTTGAATTCTCGTAATTTTTCATCAAGTGATCTATGGTCGGTATTAATTTCTTCATAATAGTCTACATGATTCTTCAACCACTCATGCGGAGATCCACCAACAAATGGCTGTGGTTGGCCGTGATCCCCGCACATGACGACCTTTGTGTTTTTGTTTAACAACCATTCAAGAAATGTCTGTAATACTGTCAACGATACCGTGCATATTTCATCCCAGATTATGATTTCCGGAATGAATTTATCGCCTATTCGATCAGGAGTCCATGTATCGCCTTTCCATCGAAAGAAGCTATGATAAGTACAGGCTTTTACTCCCCGCGCTATCATCTCTCTGGCGAGCCTGTGAGTTGGTGTTAACACAATCATGGTTGACCGACGAAATAATTCAATTGCACGAGTTGTCTTTCCTGATCCACCACAACCGTTAAAATAAACTGTCTTGTATCTACATATCGGATCAGACACCGGTGGTGCATTAGAAAATTCTGATTGAATTTCAGCGGGGTTACAACTAAGATATTTATCGTCGTTGGCAACGTCTGCGGATTTACAATACTTATGTAGTGTTTCTTTTTTAAATCGCCAACGCCCCCACGCTTCCTCGGGATCTGTGAATGCCGCTACATCTGATCTGTATTTGTTATGGATATACATCGAATCAGTAGCTACTCTAACCGCGATATCTGGAAATCTATTTATCATCGAAAATAAATTAATACAAGCATAGGCTAGCATAGAACTTCTCAAATGTGTATACTGGGGACTATATCCATCACAGTAGGTAACAACCGTACCCAATTTTTCACCATTGGATAGAAAAGCATCCCTACGGGTTACAAGTTTTCCCTGTTTCGTTAAATCCGCTATGATAAAATCGTATTCAGCGACGTCTATGATCAACCTCGAAGAGTATTTTGTATTGTCAAATCTTCCACCTTGAGTGAATTTACCAATTAGTTTTCGTCCGAAATCTTTGGCTGTTTTGTTTTTAATTTCAAATACCTGCCTAGACAATTTCATTATTTCTTCTTCATTTAAAATCTTCGTTGAAATTGCTTTGCAGTTTCCATTTCCATCTGAAAATTGTTTTCGTATTTCATCAATTATACGATTTAGATCAGGTTTTGGTAACCAAACCTCCTTCTGCGCGTGATAGCATATAATAGCTTCACCGATGATCAACGATTGTAACATCTCACAACCAATCATATACCGCAATAACACAATTGGCATCCAGTGTTTCACAGACATATTCTAACAAGCCAAAGATAACTACACGGATGTAACCCTGCAGCGAGTTTAAATGATATCACACGAGCAAATCCGGTTAAATCAAAATCAGGCAAACGACCATTAATCGCAACACGAGTCATTTCATGTGTGGGGTGTCCAAATCGTTTAAAATACTCAGAGCATTCTCCATACCCGAGAAAACTTCCAGGATAACAAGCTGATATATCAATTGAAATCATACCATCACGTGAGTATTTTGTATTCCATAATCCTCCATGACCAAATTCGACGCAACTCAATTTGACATCCTCGAGAAAATCACTTCGTGTTGGACGCCATGAGTTCTTTTCTCTTGCAAAGTGAGCTACCACTGATGGAATTGTAAAACTATCCGTGAGTAGTTTTTCATGGAAACTCTCCGGTGAAAATTCATTAGCGATTTTTCTCATTCTGTTATCTAATTCTTCAACGCGATATAATTCTCCATTTGGTCTTACAAACTGATCAAATCCTGATTCGGAATCTTCAGCGCTGCTAAGTAGCCACTTCGACACGGGATCATCTTTACACAACGCAGCAATAGCATCGAATAATCTCTCTTCGTGGAAAACATCCTTGGAAAATTCCCCGGGGATATATCTCACGATTCGTTCTCGTGGAAATACGTTTACTGCAGGTGTCCACGCGTGTTTGTTATGATCAATAATTTCAATTGGAGCTCCTCGCGATTGATATTTCGGTTCGTATAATACTTCTCCGGTTATCGTCGCTACCGATATTGGAAATTTTAATGATGCTTCTAATTTAGCAATATCGGAAATCATTGCCCCGCGCTGTTTCACTGTCAGTTCCCATTCGGTTATTTTCTTAAGTCGTTGTTCAGTTAATTTGTTTCCCCGGGATGCATTTGTGAAGTGTTCCATTACCCGTGTTGCTACACAATTGAGCCTTGACGCCGTTTTCATAGGAGCTAGTTTTGCAGTACTTGGCTTATCATTTAACGGATATATTCCGTAAACAACTGCTGTTACAGGGTAAGATTTCTCGTAGTATGGTTTGTCAATTCCAGTTAAAATTCCTGGTTTGGAATCTCTACTCACAATAATAGTTTTTTATCCTTGAGGATTGGATCAAATTTATCTCTGATAACCCATTCACCTTCGTCTTCGATAATGAATTTTATTCTAAAAAAAACCTCCGCTGGGAATTGCTTTGTTTGAAATCCTTTGGATTTCCACCTTTGGATTTCCCGCCAAGGTGTGAAAGTATCTCAGCTGCTCTTGTGTCGTTCATGGTAGCATCGATTACGGGTACATTGACATCCTCGTGTATAATTCGAAATGTCGACCACGCATGAGATGCTCCATCATGCTTAAATTCATTAAAACAGTCGCTGATTTTACTCAACAGGGTTTTCTCATCTATTAGAATTTTTTGTATATCAGAGATTCTATCGAGATTAAATCTAGCATTTTTCCAAGGCGTAATTTTCGATAATCTATTGAATTCTTTTATATCAGAGATTCTATCGAGATCGAATTTAGTATCCGGATTAAATCCGGGCTTAATTTTCGATAATCTCTTGAACTCCTTCATGCTATCGTCGTTTCGACGTTTTGGTTTAACATAAACTCTATCGAGATTAAATCGGGGATTAATTTTCGATAATCTCTTGAACTCCTTCATGCTATCGTCCTTTAGACGTTTCGGTTTAACAGAAACTCTATCGAGATTAAATTTCGATAATCTCTTGAATTCTTTCATATTATAATTAAAACAAGTATTTAAATAAAAACTTTTTATATAATGAATCATTGCAAATGGCTTATGATTGGATCAAAGACTCCGTGTAACAAATCATGCAGAAATGAATTCTGTGGGTATCATATGCAAAGTGTGAGAAACGGTTCAAAAGGTCCTCTTCCGTGCTTGTATTGTGGGTTAGGTGTTAGAGGCAAATCGCAGTTATGCATTAATTGCGGGGGTAGGCGTTATAGAGAGTTGAAGCGTTATTATGATAAGCAAAGAATCAAATATCCTGACGCTGTCAATGACGTCAATGACGTTGCCAACGGCAAAATCATAAAAACTGCCAACGACTACATAAAAAGATTTTCAAATAATATATCTAAACCAAATAATGATTTAGACAAATAGATATATTAGTATAACAAACCAAGAATTTCATAGACATCCTGTTATTGAAAATTACGAAGCCTCTCGTGATGGTGTTTTTAGACACTGTAAAAATAAGAAATCTGTTGGGGGTGATAATGGTAAGGGGTATTTGAGGTTTAATGCTGGAGGGAAGAATTATTATTATCATCGTTTTGTATTCGAGGTGTTTAATGGATTGATCAAGGATGGTTTTGTTATTGATCATATTGATCGCATTAAGACTAATAATTCTTTGAATAATTTACGAGCTGTTACACAAAGTGAGAATACTGCATCCGGAAAACTGGTACTTGTAAATCAATTGGGAAGAGACCTGTAAAGTCAATTAATACTGACAACGTTGAAATAATAATACAGTCAATAACCGCAGCTGGTAAGTATTTCGATATTAATCCATATTATATTCAATGCGTTGCAGAAAATATAACCAAGACGGCTTTTTCAAAGCGTTTTAAAAACAAAATTCAGTTTATTATTTGTATAATTACGTAAACTTGCATTGACGGGGAATAACTCCGTTAGGTAACGCGCGTACGACAAATCACCAATGACAGAGTTACCGTTGGTGAACGCGGAAGTAATTTTTATTGGCTGTTATAATTGTCATAAATCTCAATAACACATAATCAATTTCGTCTTTTTTCAAGTATTAACAGAACTGTTTTATATACACGTCGTATTTAATTATTTTTTTTAGTGTCTGCTTCAAGTATTATGTGTTATTTCAACGTTGTCAGTGATCACTATTAAACACAACAAACAATTACAAGCACACATTTCTCTATGTCACTTCGTTGTAATGAGTGGTTATATACAAATCCGTCTGTGTTATATTTGGGCTTTAGCTCGAAATTCAAGTACAAAAACAAACCACACCGTCACACGTGGTGTGAACGTTATTATTGACATTCAAACCAGGTTTCGATTTTGAGGTTTGTTTTGTACTTGAATGTAGAATAGCCCGCGTCATCCATTGTCATTGAATCAATTCATTGTACATACCATTATCATTCATTGTCATTGAATCAATTCATTCATTGTGTGTCACCCTATAATCTATTGTTGTGCCGTCGTCATTCATTGCATTGTAAATACCATAATCGCCTATAATCTATTGTTGTGCCGTAGTCATTCATTGCATTGTAAATACCATAATCGCCTATAATCTATATTTGTGTACCGTCCTATGTGTATATAACCGCCTACATACTAGATAATGGGGTTATATATGTACCGTCGTATATGTATAATACAACCGCCTATACACTAGATCAGGGGGTTGTAAGTACCGTCGTATATGTATTAATACAAGCGCCTATACACTAGATCAGGGGTTGTAAGTACCGTCGTCATCCATTGTATATAATCATAATCACTTATAATCGCGCTAAGCTTCTGGATATGCTAAGATGACCAACACCTTAGCGTGTCCAGAATTCATTTTGTGAAACTCGAAAAATTCTAAAGAATTTTCAGAGTTTATTTCAAGCAATTCAACAAACGTATTTTTATATAATATGAATCTTGAAAATCTCAAGTGTATTGTTATTGAAATCAACAAGCTTAAAGATCAAAATGTAAAATTATGTTCAAGGTTAGATTGTGATCAAATCATGACCGATTTCGAGGATATACAATTTGCAGAGCAGAATGGAAAATATGTACTCGCTAAGAAATCTTTTTTAATTAAGCGCTTACAAAAACTTATCCGTGAAAGTTTAGTTAATACCGAAGACGTTAATGTGTTTGTACCATTATGTAGCATCGTAGAACATGTACGTAAGCAATTAAGCTTAGATTATGAAAGCAGAAAACTTATTAATTGTAAGGTGAGACAGTTAAAAACGTTAATGGAGCAAGCTGAGCCCCACGCGTAGAGAGCCTCATTTGTTGTATATAACCGGTACGGGTAATTGTATGACATGTATATCACTACCTGTGTATGTAACGAGGAAGTAAAATTGTGTGTGTGTACAACAACAGGGAAGTATAATGGGTTGGTGTATAATCTAGTGATTTCTTTTTTTACTTGGGAAGATTTTTAATTTGACAATACTGATACTCTTTCAATAATGGTAGGACAATCATTGACCACACGGAACACAAAAGAGCGACTTAGCGCTATTAATAAACTATTACCCCTTCGTGATCGTATACGTGAAAAACTTCAACAGCGACAATTACTTCAGACTGATTTTACAGAGGATTCTGAACAACTCTTTAAACCGATTGTTACTGCAACTACATATGTGAAAACAGCTACTGAACGAGCTATATACGGAGATGTCCCTGAACAAGGAAAACGAGTAGAGAGACCTCTTCTTGGTGAACTTGAAAAAAAAGCAATCGAAACTGAACAAACGAAACAGGCTGTACAAAAAATTTCAGGTGATATGGCAACTCAGATGGAAATACAACGACAAAGTGGTATTGATGTCGGTGATGAATCTCGAAGAGATCCCCCTGAAGAATTGCCACCTGAATCAAAAAGAACAGTAGAGGGTTTACGGGAGAGATTTAACGAGAAGGGGATAGCAGCAATTGATAACACTAAACCAGCAGATATTCCTGTGTTTGTTGTTACGACTTATGAAAACAGAAAAAAAATGTTGAACCCAGGGCAATATGGATATATTAAAAATATACAACATTACGCTGATGTGATTTACAAAATAAAAACTGGAAAAAGTCAGATTAACAAGGAAGATACATCATACATTGAATACATGAAAATAGTGGGTGACGTATACAATCAATATGAAGAACTGCGACAACAACAAAAACCACAAAAATTGCAGCGGCGGAAACAATCTTCGAAGAAAATATCCTTCTCACCTAAAACATCAAAATCCGGTTCAGAAATAGATACACAAGGTGCAACTGGTATTACTGAAAAAACAGGAAGTGGTTTAGTTGGGAATGGAAAATCCTATGGATTTTCACGCTAGTGTAACATGTCCTGGCAATATTCTCGGTGATATAGCACGATTAGAAGTACTCGTAGGAGGAAAACGAGCCGGGAATAACTCACCAGAAATAATCAATGAAGCAGCTGATATCTGTAGGAGGTTATTTCAAGGTGGTATCATGGATATTGCAACATATCGAGATTTCATTGAAGAGTTAGTGGAGGAAAATCCTTTGGATTTTCATGGTTATCATAGCGATTAATCACCACGATTAGATAAATATCAATTGACTAGAGAATGATCATACACTACAACCATGATAAACCAACTAACGTCTACGTGGTAAACTCACGATTGCCAAAATACTGAGCATACTATGGAGATGGTCTCGGTAATACTATAATGGGATTATTTTCAAGAATGGCTCCAAAAGTAGCGCCGCTAGTAAAACAACTATCAATGAAAGCTATTGATGTTATCAGGGATAAGGGTATTAGCGCGGTTGGTGATCTTGCCACGAAGGCGTTTTCAGCCGCGAAGGATAAAATAACAGAGCTAGTTCGACGGGGAAAATCAAAGAAATCAGTGATGACTTCGTCATTACCGTTACCATCTACTGCGGTTATGCCTGCGCGGGTTAGTAAAATAATAAACAACGCAGTAGATGAAAAACTACAGTCAATGATTTCATCATCGTTGATGACTCCGTCATACACTAACACCCAGGATAACATAACAGCAAATATGATAACGGGAAGTGGCCTTGGAAATTCAAAGAATTTCTACAAACGTCGAAGACGTCGGTGAAAACTGCTTGTAATTTATAAAAAAAATAATTATTATAATAAATGAAAAATCTTCGATTTTCAATTCTGTATTTTTCACTTGTTTTCACTGAATTTTGGGTGCTTTTTGATGATTTTTTTACTGATTTGGGTGATTTTTCATCGTGAAATCACATTTTTTGTGATTTTATTGATGATTTCCGTGAGAATTAGGAAGAAATTCGTAGGGTCAAGTGGTCGAATTTGCATGGGATTTTCCATAGGAAAAAGCTGTTAGGAATTATTTTCAAATAATTTTCGCCTCCAATTTAGACCAGCGGATATATAATAAAAAATGTTCAAACAGAACCCTGATAGTGCATTTGACATGGACGCCCCAGTACTTAAAGATGATTCTGTACGCGATTATCAATTTTTTGCTTATCACGCAGTACAACCTGATCTTCGGGAGAGAATCGAACTTCAAGTTCATGATACCAGTAAATACTTTTTACCCGCTGAAGCCTTTATTGAAGTCGAAGGTGAACTTTTACAAGCGGATGATACACCATATGCAAATGACCCAACTATCCGAGTTGGTTTTGTTAACAATGGCATCATGGCGTTATTTGAAAGTGCTAGATATCTCATTGATGGAAGAGAAATCGAATCTATTGAACGCGAGGTTAATATTGCTACCGGAATAATCGGGTTAGCGAGATATTCTGATGACTATACTAGATCAGCTGGTCCGTCTATGATGTTCGCGAAGGATATTACTGATAACGCTGAACACGTCCAGTATTCTAGAGTAAAAGCAACACGAGCTACAGCAGTTGATCCAGCACCACCCTGATATACAAGAACAGCTGCTGAATTTGATGTCATAAATAATATTACTAACTACAGCCTAGGGTTTGCAACACGAGTAGCAACGTTGCAGTGACAGCATCGACGGTTTTCATGTGCGATTCCGTTGCATCACATATTTGGATTTTGTAGAAACGTCAGAAAAGTTATCTATGGAGTAAAGCATACTATAGCGCTAACGAGAAGGGGTACTGATAATTATGCAATCTGGCGCGGTGCTGGCGCCCCCGCCGGTAAGGTCGTTTTATCAAAACTATCACTGTGGATGCCAGTGTTGACTCCGTCGTTGTCAAAAGAACCACGGTTACTATCATTTATGGATCAGGGGGGAAAGAGATTATTAAGTTGGTTGACAACGTCCACAGATACCATGGATTCTAATATTGATGGTACACTTACATGGCATCTAGCATCAAAACAGGGTATTTCAGCTCCATGTCACATATTTGTTGCGCTACAGAATCTTGCGCGATTAAACGATCAAGAACGTTCCCATATGATATTTGATCAGATAGGTGTTAATGAAGTCTCGCTGAGGATAAAGGGACAGCAAGAACCATCAGAGGATATACAACTTAACTATGAAAACAATCATATTGCACGAGTTTATCATCGGTTGCTGTCGTATATGGGACGCGATCAAAATGTCGATACTGGTCTACAAATATCACAGTTGGATTTTAAAAGTCTGTATCCGATTTATTACTTTTCGTTGGAACATCTTGACTTGATGAGACAGTCCGTCGTTGATATACACTTCCGAGCTCGTGTAACCCGTCCTGGTGGTATTGCTAATTATAGAGCGGTTGCTGTCATTCTCAGTGATAAATCAATGATACTCGAAGGTGTGGGTGGACGAATGAGACTGGTAGATGCACCAGTGGAAAATCTGTAATTGGAAATCCTTCGGATTTTGCCAAACATGTAACTGATTACTTCGTGGAAAATTCTTCGAATTTTCATTGATTTCCCATATCTGTCTGTGATTTAGAATCAATCTGTTTTAGTATAATGTCGTATAGTAATATCAATGTCACGTTGACACCTGGTCAGTTAAAAAAAATTACAATCCAAATCAACTAAGCAATGTGGAACCACAATAACACTGAAACCTAATCAAATGAATGGCGGGGCGAATAAACTATCGCTGACAAAAACTCAGGTTAATCATTTTAATAAAGCGTTTAAAGAAAAAAGGGGGGTTCAGGTTACTCTTTCTGCAAGCACGATTAAAAACATGGAAAAGACTGGTGGCATATTCCCGTTGTTAGGGTTGATTCCAGGGTTGATTGCCGCAGCGGCCCCAGCGGTAGCTAAAGCGGCAGCGTTAGGAGCCGTTGGTACCGCGGCAGGAATGGCACTAAAGAAAGCAGCAGGCGGATCCGTCCGTGGATCTGGTAAAAAAAAGGAAAGGGTCTAAGACTACCAGGAACCCCGTATTCGTGGTACAGCGGAAGCGGCCTGAGACTAGGACCGGTTTACTAACTCGAGAGTCTTCGATTGGAAATCCTTCGGATTTCACAACTATGTCCAATTTTGATTTAATTGATGCCGCTAAAAAACTCGCGATTAAAAACTTCAGAGGTGTTTTTATGAAAGATCAGTTACCGGCACAACCAAATGATGTTGAAACCGGTATTATTAATCTAGATAACAGCGATGGACCTGGAACACACTGGGTTGCGTACGCGATTGATCCACGCGGGGTTATTTTTTTTTACTCATATGGACTAGCGCCTCCGAAGGAATTTAACCGCTATGTAAGTAAATTAAAAATACCCCGTTGGTATTCCACGTTACCAACACAAACAATGCTTGACCCACCCATATGTGGCAATGAAGTATTAAACGTACTTGATGCTATTTCACGGGAATCTTTGATTGTTCAATCAAGAAAACCACCCCATGTAGTAGTGAATGAGTATACTAGCGGTCGTTGGATTGAAAATCTTTGATTGAAAATCCATTGGATTTTAAACAGAGAAAAGATTTCTATGATAACAATGATTGATATTTGGGGACGATCTTTATCAACGCTGAAGAAACCCGATACTGGTGGAGTTGAAATCCTTCATAAAATCAAGGGTGTTATAAAACTAATCGAAGATGAAATAGCCGAAACGTTGAACTTAGCAAGTGTTGATCCTGGTGAAATAGTTGTATTTCAAGATCGTCAGGGTAAATTGAAAACTAGTAATGTCTCCCTCGATGATATTTTAGTTAAACGACGAGACGCAGCAGAGGATGCTATCGCGTTATTTTCCGATCAGGGTAAACTCAAACCAGGTGTACTTGTTTCAACAATTACGGATAAATTAGCAACATTCGATAACACGGCGAATTCATTGAAATCGCTCAATGATAAATATGACGATCATATAGTTGTATTTGATCAGTTTACTGAATTACAAAGAAATATAATTGACAAAATTGATAAACCCCTACTAGAATGTTTGGGAAATCCACCAGTGACCACACCAAAACTCGCCTCGATAAAAGATTATATGTTGAAACTAGCAACTCTTCAATCCGAATATGAAAAACGCGTGAAACAGTTTTCAATGTTTCGTAAAAACATCATTGACAACTTTATTGGAACCCCATTTGATAAAATTGAAATAACCCTTCCTGATATTAAAAAAAAACATCGATGAACTTAAAACGACCACTAATAACATCGTAACGGATGCAACGAGGATGATAAGCGTCATTGAAAAAATAAAATTTCCTCATAAGAGCACCAACAATATCGTATACACGATTAAACACGATTCATTTGCGTGGACTCCCACAAACAACATTTTACACGTAACCGCAGCCGTCAAGGGTATTTATCGATTAACAATAGTATTACCGAATCAGTTTAATATATCATCAAGTAGTTCATCTGGAGTCAATACTACGATATCAACGATCATCGACAAGGATGTATCTGAACAGTTCACGATAACGACCGCAGATAGAAATCTAGTCAGGGTTTCAGTAACGTGGGATAATACTATCTTCAGTTACAATGATTGCTCCGGTCGAGGTTCCAATCGCTATTTCTGCGGTGGCTACAATTGCGGGTATATTAACCGGGATCACAAAAAAACTATCATCGTGTAGCCAGAGTAAACTACACGATTATGTAATTAAATTTCACATTGCATCTGCCGCATACTCGCAATTATCCTCGTTGATATCATCGTCACTCGATGACACAACAATATCAGATAGCGAATTCTCAACGATGGCTCAATTGTATAGACCAACAATGCTAAAATTAGAGCAGAATAATAATAATAACAATGTCATCGCAAGAACTACTTCAACAAATAGTAAAAAATACAACACCGGTGAAAACAAGCATGATAGCAGTAACCTCAACGCGTCCTGAATTCAGTGTGAATTTCCCGATTCCCGTTCCCGTGAGCGAGATCGCGCTAGCAAAACTACGAGTGTATCATAGCTGGCCCAATATCAGATCCGTAGCATTTGGTGGTCAACAACCAGATAATTCCTTGGTGTTCGCGTGGAAAAATCGTGAAGACGGAACTCCAGACTGGAACGTTGTCTCGTTGCCAACTGGGTCATATCAAATCGAACAAATCAATAATGAATTACAACGAAGAATTAAATCTATCACTGGAAAAGAATCAAAAATCGCTATAACGGTTCACGAGCCGACGTTATCATCTGCGATCGAGATTAATTCCCCTGGGTATGTTGTAGATATTTATCAGAGTTCTATTAGAACCATACTAGGATGGCCCGAATTACCTCCTCGACAGAAAGAAACTGTTGATATACCAGAACCTGTAAAATCTGATTATGTCACAGATAGGATAAAACCTGATAATGTAATAAAAACTTATGAAGATCATTCCCCTAACAAATTCATGAATAATCACCCAGATTTTTTAACAACTGTACACTTTGGGTCTATTGGAAAAAATTTAACCGCGTTTAATAACGATCTATCACTGCTATTAATATCTCTCAAATCTGGCTTTCTCACCAGAGATGAATTTATCAGCGTCGTAGAAACATGTAACAATGCCATCAAAGATATGGAAATATTTCATGCGAAAATTATTCAAGAGATGTTATCAGATGTAGAAATTATGAGAATGTTTAGAATTAAGTATAAGATCCATGAAGATCTTTCCACGTTTAAGCTTCCAGGATATAACCCAGACGAATTAAAAAAATATCTCAGTTATGCCATCGATATCGGGTTTAAGAAAATTCACGATGAATGGAAAAAAACAACATCACCGGATAAAAAACCCTTAAACATAATAATGATCCAGAAGGCGGCGGTAGACATATCGCTCCGAACAACGTAAATATATCCTCGGTGATTGCGCTGAATTTAGTATGTGAAGGAAGGAAGCTATCAAATAAATCTCGAGCAATCAAATCAAGCTCAGCAAGGATATATTCTATATTCATTTGCACCAACGGCCCCTCCAGGATTTCTAATTATTGAAGACCCAACTAATCCAGTCTTTATGCGATTTCATAATAATTCTTTAACGAGAATTAATTTCAAACTCACTGACCAATCTAATAATTTGATTGATCTGCGAGGTGAAGTTTTGCAAATTAGTCTGTTTGTGAAATCGTAAATTGCTTTGCAATTTCAAAGGATTTTCATCTTAAAGACTTTCATCGTAAAAAAAATTGTTAGCGCATAGCAGCAGAGGAGGTGAACGCCAACTAAATAGCAAAATCGTTGTAAGATTATTTTTCTCATTATTAACGACGACCGCTTATAAAACGTTGCCTCGGAACGTTGCAGTGTCGCAGCCCATGTGTTGTGACATCTAAATTGGCACTATCATGGTATGATTTTTTTTGTTTCGGTTTTGTAACGAATCGCTTACGAAATATTTTGCCTAAAAAGTTGGTCCGTTCACCTCCTCTGCTGCTACAGTGGTGTTTGAGTTTGTTTGTGTATGAGGGGGAAAAACAGTTTTAAAATTTAGTCTCATTTTAATCATTATTGACACATATTAATTATCGTTTTATTCGACCCTCAGCAGTAACTACTATACTGAGACAGGTTTTATACGTGAAATATGAGTAGCTCACTTCTTATGGAGTGCTAGATTCTAAACTATACGGATATCCTTTTTTTAGATATTTGTTCTATTTACTATGTTGTCTCCAAATATATGTTAAATATATTTTTTAAATATTAATTTATTGAATATTTCGTGTGTATCGAATATTCATAATGCACTAAGCGGCATCCAGTCAACAATATAATCCCCCAAAAAGCCTTTATATTAGGTGACTTATTTTGATGCGCTTTAACTTAATTTCTGAATTTTGATTTGTTTTTTTTGTTGTACATGTCAGCCATGAAGTAAGCGTATCACATAATAATATTTATAGAACATACTACCCAAAACGTCCAGATAATAATTTAAACTTACTTTATTAAAGGTTTTGCTTTTGAAATTTCTGTACTAATTTGCATTTAGAGAGTTCTTTTGAATTAAGATTCATAACAATTCCAATCGGGAAGAGTTATGACCATATTTTAAGTAAATCGCTTAATTCTAATTCAAAAGTATTATCAATTACCATACGAACATTTGTTTTAAAGAGTTAATCGAACATGCTGATATTTAAAGTATCGTTCTCTTTTAACGTAATATTTAGTACTTTCAAACTCCAAATTAATTGTAATTAAATGTTTTCAAGCCCAAATCTTTGAATGCTAAACGATATATTGCTTTTGTAACTTATGATTCTCCATAATTGCAAAAAATGACTAATACTATATAATAGATAAAACAAAAGTATAAACATAATTTGCAATGTATCATAATCCCTGACTGACACAAATTAATAGAAACTACATCAAAATAAGATTAATATTCATATTGAATGCAAATACGTGGGCTAGAAACTAATGTCAAAGCAAGCCAAGAGGGCAACACAATATAGCAAAGTAAGACAAGTGAGGTAATAATTATCACAAAGTAAAACATGTTAGCTTATAATCGTTGTTAACCTATGACCAATGGGGTAATATTCATTGGCAAAGTAAGACAAATGTTATATTAATTGATGACAAAACAATACAAGTT
The DNA here is from genome assembly GCA_029339505.1 of Unio delphinus. Lineage (NCBI taxonomy): Eukaryota > Metazoa > Mollusca > Bivalvia > Unionida > Unionidae > Unio > Unio delphinus. The sequence goes on from JAQISU010000120.1 coordinate 709,911, forward strand.
TCAAGGTAGAGTCAGATAAAATGATATATACTTTCCGGTAATGCAAGACAAGTGGTGCAATAAGATATGGCAATTTAAGATGTGTGGTTTACAAAGTATTTGCAAGGCTAGACAGGTGTAGTACTATCTTTTTCTCGGCATTGGAAAACATGTTGGGCACTAACTTATGACACAACTAGACCAATGGGCTCATATTTAGTTTCAGACAGGTATGCCAAATGGGCTTTTAATTGATGAACAATTAGGATAAGATGTAAAATAATTAAAATCAAAGTAAAAAAAAATAAGGGTAATGTACAACAAATTATGGCAAATGGGAGTACTTATTCTTATCAACGTATCACAATTGGGATGTTAAATGAGGGTAAAGTAGCGCAAGTGTGGTAATAATTACTAGCAAAGTAGCTAATGTGATGTTTACATATTGGGAAAGTTACGTTTTGTTTTTACCATATGAACTGAAAACATGTTATTTGTTTCCTTAAAAGACTTATATTGTATACTTCAAACCGACCTTAGTGGCATAAAACCGTATCCTATTATTTGGTTACTTCAGCTATATGAGGTAATTTCATTTTCGAATATAGATATATATATATATATATATATATATATATATATATATATATATATATATATATATATATATATATATATATATATATATTTATTATTAATATATATATATATATATTCATCATTCTTCTTCCTCTGCTTAAGATCATTTTCGAACATATGTTCATGATAGATTATGTCAAAGTCCAGTCACGCAATGATTCATGTATATTTCACCATACTCTATCTATATAATAATCTATATATCATTGTATATATATATATATATATATATATATATATATATATATATATATATATATATATATATACATATATATATATGAGATATAGATAGAGAGCTTGTTTGAGTCGGTGTTATACTAATGTATTAATTATACTGTGCAATACATCTATGTATTGTATCATTCAGAAACACACAATCTGACATATAGCAAAATGCGACACTGCTATTAATTTACACACCTCGTATATTATACAAAGAATTGTTTTTAATTTACTATATACGACTTTAATTTTGTAGTTTGTTAAGTTTCAAAAGTTTGGAGTGTCATTGTTCTTTACACTTTTTTGACAGCCAATAAATAAGTTGACTTGTTTACTACCTCAGGTCAATCGTCGCATTTACTCGTGTGATTCTAGGGACACAAGGTTAACGATATTTGTCTTGAATAACACTTATTTTGTCAATGTTTGTCCTTTCTAATATCACACACAACCAGGTGTTTCGGTGGTCATGGGCGCAGTTTAAATATGCCTATGGCTACTATTAAATTGTTAAAGCTTGCAAGTCACAGTTCATTGTATTTCTCGTTCTAAATTGTCATTAATCAAATGTTTTGAAGAAGGTTGATTATTAAACTAAGTCATGGTTATGAGGGTAAATCACAATTAGCTGCCATGGTAACATGTAAATCTGTATAAGAAGAATCAAAATACTCATCTTGATCATTTTGTGCAAGTATGCATATGTGGTTGTGTTGGTGGTGGTGGTCAAGTGTTAGCCACTCTTTTTTAAGTTATACTTATGAGTTAGTAGGTTGGTGTCTGATTATCAACCCTCAAAATTAATAATTATACCAAGGCAAGGGTTGTGTGCAATATATTTTAATGCTGAAAAAAGGATTAACACACTCGTCATAGAGCTATAGTTTTGACCCTCTCTGCAAATTAACATTATGAGAAATATGGTCAACTCATTACGTTGTCTTTTTTCAACAAGTAATTAAGGTTAAAATGTAGATGTCAAATGGAGAGCATGCACTATGTGCCATCAGTTCAACCGGACGTTCCCCAAATAGAGCAAATAAAGGGTATTATGTCACATATTTTGATGTACTTTAAAGCAAAATTGTACTTCTTTCTGTAACACTGTTGCGCATATTGGTCATGAAGAAATTATATCACAGAGTAATATCAGTATTGTATTTTACCCACAACATTACATAAGGAACTTAATTTCCTTACCTATTGCTTTTTGTTATTATTCCACCACTAATTTAATTTTGGAGAGAGATTGTTTAATACTAATATATATAAAACTAAAATTGGGCATGAATTTATTGCAAATAAACTTTTCACTGCTATGTCAAATGTTGTATGAATTGCTATATTCGATGCAATATTCCATGACATAAGCAATGTGGCATATTATTAGGTTGCTTTATATCAAACTATATATATATATATATATATATATATATATATATATATATATATATATATATATATATATATATTTAGAGAGAGACAGAGATAAAGTTCGTTAAAAAGAACACAGTTTTCTATAATATATGCTTTCAATGTACTGAAGCTATAAATCTCAAATTACACAACTGATAGCTTTTTATTTCATGTGGATTTGGTATTTAATTTATTGATTACAACATGCAATATATTAATTTTGTAATGTTTTCAGAAAATCACGATGTCAAAAAAATAAAATGGAACAAAGGATTTAATGTACGTATATTTATACAAATGTATAATAGTTTACTAGGTTGTGGAGTGCAATTTGTGTTCAGACCTTTGTGACGGTCTAAACAGTTTGAAACTTTGTACCTGCTCGGGTTAATCGACGTCTTTGCTCATATCATGTTAGGGACACAATAATTTTTGTCAAGGATAACACTTTTTTCCTTTCATTTTGTCCAGTCTAAGGTCGTCTACATTTCGGTGCCGCCGCGGGTAAAGAAGATTCAGCTATATGCTTGATTTTTGTTGACACATTTGTAACGTTCGAGTCATACGCGCATTTTTTCTTCCGACATAAAAATAATTTTGCGAAAAAGTGTTACAGTGGTGTTGGAGTTTATGTGTATATGAGGGGGAAAATACAAGTTTTAAAATTTATTCTCATTTCAATCATTATTGACACATATTAATTATCGTTTTATTCGACCCTCAACAGTCATTACTATACCGAGACAGGCTTTAAACGTGAAATATTAGTAGCTCACTTCTTATGGAGCGCTAGATTCTAAACTATATGGATATCATTTTTTTTAGATATTTGGTCCATTTACTATGTTGTCTCCAAATATATGTTATATATATTTTTTAAATGTTAATTTATTGAATAATTCGTGTGTATCGAATATTCATAATGCACTAAGCGGCATCCAGTCACCAATATATTCCCCCAAAAAGCCTTTATATTAGGTTACTTATTCTGATGCGCTTTAAAATAATTTCTGAATTTGGATTTGTTATATTGTTGTACATGTCAGCCATGAAGTAAATGTATTACATAATAATATCTATAGAACATACTACCCAAAACGTCGAGATAATAATTTCAACTTACTTTTTTAAAGGTTTTGTTCTTGAAATTTCTGTACTAATTTGCATTTAGAGAATTGTTTTTAATTAAGATTCATAACGATTTAAATCGGGAAGAGTTATGACCATATTTTAAGTAAATTGCTTACTTCTAATTCAAAAGTATTATCAATTACCATACGAACATTTGTTTTAAAGAGTTAATAGAACATGCTGATATTTAAAGTATCGTTCTCTTTTAATGTAATATTTAGTACTTTCAAACTCCAAATTAATTGTAATTAAATGTTTTCAAGCCCAAATCTTTGAAGGCTGAACGATCTATTGCTTTTGCAACTTATGATTCTCCATAATTGCAATAAATGACGAATACTATATAATAGATAAAACAAAAGTATAAATATCATTTGCAATGTATCATAATCCCTGACTGACACAAATTAATAGAAACTACATCAAAATAAGATTAATATTCATATTGAATGCAAATACATGGGCTAGAAACTAATGTCAAAGCAAGCCAAGAGGGCAAGACAATATAGCAAAGTAAGACAAGTGAGGTAATAATTATCGCAATGTAAAATATGTTAGCTGATAATCGATTTTAACCTATGACCAATGGGGTAATATTCATTGGCAAAGTAAGACAAATGTTATATTATTGATGACAAAACAATACAAGTGTGCTCAAGTTTCAAGGTAGAGTCAGATAAAATGATATATACTTTACAGTAATGCAAGACAAGTTTTGCAATAAGGTATGGCAATATAAGATGTGTGGGATACAAAGTATTTGCAAGGCTAGACAGGTGTAGTACTATCTTTTTCTCGGCATTGGAAAACATGTTGGGTACTAACGTATGACACAACTAGACCAATGGGCAAATATTTAATTTCAGATAGGTATGCCAAATGGGCTATTAATTAATGGACAATTAGGATAAGATGTAAAAAAAATTAAAATCTAAGTAAAATAATTAGGGTAATGTACAACAAATTATGGCAAATGGGAGTACTTATTCTTATCAATGTATCACAATTGGGATGTTAAATGAGGGTAAAGTAGCGCAAGTGTGGTAATAATTACTAGCAAAGTAGCTAATGTGATGCTTACATATTGGGATAGTTACGTTTTGTTTTTACCATATGAACTGAAAACATGTTATTTGTTTCCTTAAAAGACTTAAATTGTATACTTCATACCGACCTTAATGGCATAAAACCGTATCCTATTATTTGGTTACTTCATCTATATGAGGTAATGTCATTTTCGAATATATATATATATATATATATATATATATATATATATATATATATATATATATATATATATATATATACATATATATATATATATAGATATATATATATATATATATATATATATATATATATATATATATATATATATATATATATATATTCATAATTCTTCTACCTCTGCTTAAGATCATTTTCGAACATATGTTCATGATAGATTATGTCAAAGTCCAGTCACGCAATGATTCAGGTATATTTCACCATACTCTATCTATATATTAATCTATATATATATATATGAGATATAGATAGAGAGCTTGTTTGAGTCGGTGTTATATTAATGTATTAAGTATACTGTGCAATACATCTATGTATTGTGTCATTCAGAAACACACAATCTAATATATAGCAAAATGCAACAATGCTATTAATTTACACACCTTGTATATTATACAAAGAATTGTGTTTAATTTACTATATACGACTTTAATTTTGTAGTTTGTTAAGTTTCAAAGGTTGTGGAGTGTCATTGTTCTTTACACTTTTTTGACGGCCAATAAATAAGTTGACTTGTTTACTACCTCAGGTCAATCGTCGCATTTACTCGTGTGATTCTAGGGACACAAGGTTAACGATATTTGTCTTGAATAACACTTATTTTGTCAATGTTTGTCCTTTCTAATATCACACACAATCAGGTGCTTCGGTGGTCATGGGCGCGGTTTAAATATGCCTATGACTACTATTAAATTGTTGAAGCTTGCAAGTCACAGTTCATTGTATTTCTCGTTCGAAATTGTCATTAATCAAATGTTTCGAAGAAGGTTGATTATTAAACTAAGTCATGGTTATGAGGGTAAATCACAATTAGCTGCCATGGTAACATGTAAATCTGTATAAGAAGAAGCAAAATACTCATCTTGATCATTTTGTGCATGTATGCATGTGTGGTTGTGTTGGTGGTGGTGGTCAAGTGTTTGCCACACTAGATACATTAAACACTCCAAAAACTTCTAGACACTTCATAAAATGTGAACGGTTATACACAGCTCTACACTGCAGACAACACCGGACATCTGTAAACATTATAATAATAATAATAATAATAGTACTAATACAAAAAAACTTCTACTACTACTACTAATACTATTACTACTACTACTACTACTAATAATATCAATATTTAAAATAATACTAAAAAAATAATAATATTAATAATAATTATTAATGTTGGTGTATTATTATTATTCATATTATTATTAATCATATTATTATTATTATTATTATATTATTATTATTATTATTATTATTATTATTATTATTATTACTATTATTATTATTATTATATTAATAATCCAATAATTTGAACATTGTATACATCCTAATTTTCAAAAGCTGTAAAAGCGCTTTACAACATCTATAATAATATGAATAAAAACAAAACAAAAAAAACCTCTGAATTTGGAAAACAAAAAGTGATGTAAATATTAAGGGAAAGAAACATGTTATGGTCATTACGTTTGTTCTTGCAGATGTGATTGAAGAGTACTCTAGAGGAGTAATATGTTACATATATTTTGTAATATAAATCCTACATTGACTAAAAGATAATAATGTTATAAATGATACATTGTACTAAATATATTACCATCAGAATAATTATAAAAAAACAAATTCAGATTTAAATCGTTCCTTGCTCGAGATGACTCCTACTTTACTAATCTTGCTTAAACATTTAGCCTTACATTACGAGAAACAATTACTTGCTAAGCTGCAAACTTAAATATAAATATGTGCATGATTTTGCGTTAGCTAAAGTTTCATAGCAAATATGCAAACATACACGTGATAATACAATAGTGATGTCATATATACATGAAATAATTAACTTATATACCTCTAAGCTGACAATAATATTAGACCGCTGACTAACGAGACAATCTGTAATGTAAATTGTTATTCTTACGGTGCACTATTTATACACAGATGCTGTTGTTTGAAATATAAAACAACATATTTTAATAATCCTTGGATATCGTGTAGACAGAAACGAAAGTTGTGTACATGTAATTAAAAAATAATTTGGTTAATACAATTCCGTGACACCAGCATCTGACTTTTAACTTGCATTCTTTGAAAGAGACGCAGCAGTGTGTATGATAAGATAACTGGATGGGATTGCAAAATTTAATGACTCAAACAATGAAACTATGTAAACATGATTAACATATATACATGTTATCTTTACAGTCTCAAAGCACATTTGACTCTATAAACCCCACAAATAAACCAACTGCAAAAAGAGTAAAAATGTATGGAGTTACAATCGGCTAATAGACGCACTGGCTTATTCAAGCCGTCAGTATTTCTAGTTTGTCTCTCAAGCAATCAGCTAGCTGTGTAGATGATACAATGTCCACTCTGACAATTGATAACAGCCGATAAACCTGATAACTCCGGTCACTCTATGTACTAATGTCAACTTAAAATACATCAAATACCGTGTACTATATATATGTGATACTGGGATACACCAGAAGTGATATCGACATTTAAAAACTTTTGAGATTAAGTTATATAGATAATAGTTACAAAACAATACGAAAGTTCATACGCGAATTATAATCCAACGGTACTAAATGTTTCTTAAAATTGCAACTTTATGTTGCTAATATAAATCTCTTATTAAGTCTCCAATAAAAGTTAAAAAATTTTGCCTCATACTATTTCAACCGAAGATTAATAGAAACAGCAGCAGAGAGGGTGAACCCTACAACGTTTTTAGACAAAATTTGATTGAATCGTTAAAACGAGCCTTCCTACGATCTTATTTTAACCAAAAAAAGGCGAACCCTACAACGTTTTCAGACAAAAAAATGATTGAAATCTCCCTATGAAAGCATTTTAACTAAAAAAATGAAAACGATTTTTTAATCAATTTTGGTCGCAACTTGTTGTCATCCACCCTCTCTGCTGCTAGTGATTTCAGTTCTGGGTTAACAAAAATAATAAATAATTTGATCGAGTCTTTAGGATGAAAATCATTTATGATTTTACAAACAGACTAATCGCTAACACCTCTTCTTGTAAATCAATCAGATTATTTGACTGGTCGGTGAGTTTGAAATTAATTCTGGTTAATGAATTATTATGGCATCGCATATAGACAGGATTAATTGGGTTTTCATTAATTAGGAATCCTGGAGGAGCTGTTGGTGCAAATGAATAAAGAATATATCCTTGCTGAGCTTGATTTGATCGTTCGAGATTAATTTGATAGCTTCCTTCGATAACATCACACACTAAATTGAGCGCAATCACCGTTGAAATATTCACGTTGAACGGAGCGATATGCCTACCGCCACCGTCTGGGTCATTATTATGTTTGAGGATTTTTATTTCCGGTGATGTTGTTTTTTTCCATGCGTTATGAATTATTTTAAAACCAACATCGATAGCATCACTGAGAATTTTTTTTAGTTCTGGTACGTTATATCCCGGTAGTTTGAATGTCGGGATATCTTCAACGCGGATTTTATAGTCTGTTGCAAATCCTATTCTCGACTTGGGGTATTTATTATCTAGAATAACTTTAATAATTTGTGAATTAAATCTTTCCATGTCATTGATGATTTTGTTACATATTTCTACAACGCTGATAAATTCATTTCGGGTGAGAGAGCCGGATTTAATGGATATTAACAATAGTAAAAAATCATATTCCATCGCTTTGAAATTTTCCATAATATCATTTTCGTTAACAATAAAATATGCCTCTTGACCCCTTCCCTCCATCACTTCCTCAAAGGAGGATTCGAAGAAATCAAAAAACTCTAGAATAAATGTATTATCTTTATAACTCTTTATTGGATTATTGGAGTTTATTACGTCGGTGATATAATCATTTTTTTGTGGTTCTGGTAAATCAATGGTTTTACTCTGGGGGGGTAATTCAGGCCATCCTAGTACGGTTCTTATTGAGCTGTTATAGATATCTACGACGTATCCTTCTGTGCTTATCTCAATCGTGGATGATAGCGTCGGTTCATGAACTGTTATAGCGATTTTCGATTCTGTTCCAGTAATCGATTTTATTCTACGCGCGAATTCATTATTGATTTGTTCGATTTGGTATGACCCTGTTGGTATCGAAACAACATTCCAGTCTGGGGTACCGTCGTCTTTATTCTTATACGAGAACACCAGTGAATTATTGGGTTGTTGACCACCAAATGCTACCGATCTAATATTAGGCCAACTGTGATACATTCGTAATTTTGCTAGCGCTATCTCCTTCACTGGGACCGGAGAGGGGAAATTCACACTAAACTCGGGTTTCGTAGATGTTATTGATATCATACTCGTTTGTACTGGGTTCGTGTTCTCCACTACTCGTTGAAGTAATTCCATCTGTGTCGTCATTATACTCATGATTTATTTCTAATTTTGGTATCGAGGAATCATAAATACTGACCATCACTGAGAATTCACAATCTGGTAATGTTGATATTATTGAGATCATTTTGTTTTTTGGGTTCGTGTTTTTTGATTCCATCGGTGTTGTCATTGTTATTATACTCATGTTGTCGCTCTAATTTCGATATCGCGGAATCAAAAATACTGACCATCGCTGAGAATTCACTATCTGATATAATCGTATTGTCGAGTGACGACGATATCATCAATGATAATTGCGAATATGCGGTTGATGCAATATGAAATTGAAGTAAGTAATTCTGCAGTTTACTCTGGCTGCATGATGATATCTTTTTTGCTATCCCGGTTAATATACCCCCGATTGTAGCCACCGCAGAAATGCAAATTGGAACTACGACCGGGGCAATCATTGTAACAGATGCAAGTATTATTCCGGCGCCAGCGAGAACGCTTGACACCGAGTACATAATAACATCAATTGCGGTGATTCTTCGTCGGTATTTTTTTATTTTTATTTGATACTCCTCAGTGAGGGTTTTGAGTCTATTTTGAAATTCTCTGACCTGATCATAGCGACATTGCGTCGATGACAAAGTCATTGTTGTTTATTTTAAAAACACTAGCGTTTTCAATTGTGAAATCCGAACGATTTAGTTATTTACTTAAATCCGCTACGAATTCCAGATACCATGTTACTGATGCCTTAGCCAAACTTTTATCATCGGCTTTTATCGTTAACCGTTCAGTTTTATCCTTGTCGATGATCGTTGAAATCGTATTGTTAACCCCGGATGAACTCGACGATGATATATTAAATTGAATTGGTGCTACCAGCGTTAATCGATAAATACCCTTGATAGTAGCTGTGATATCTAATTTGTTGTTTGTAGGTGTCCACTCAAATGATCCGTGTTGGATTGTATATACTACGTTATTGGTTTTCTCATGAGGAATTTTTGTTTTTTCAATGATTGTTATCATCCTCGAAAAATCACCTTTGACGGCTTCGATGAAAGTTTTCGTCTCATCGATGGATTTTTTAATATCAGGGAGTTTTATTTCAATTTTATCCAACTGGGTTCCAATAAATTTATCAATGATATTTCTACGAAATGATATAAACTGTTTTCCGTTATCTTCAATTTTAGATTCAAGTATTTTTAGTACAGCCAGAGAATTGTTTAACTCATCGTTGAGAGTTTTTAATCGATCTGTAATCGTCGAAACGAGTACACCCGGTTTGAGTTTACCCTGATCGGAAAATAACGCGATAGTATCCTCGATTGCGTTTTGTTGTTTAACCAAAATATCATCCAGAGAAATATTACTGGATTTCAATTTACCCTGTTTGTCCTGAAATACAACTATTTCATTGGGTTCAACACTTTCTAAATTCAACGTCTCAGCTATTTCATCTTTAATTTTTTTTGTTATATCCTTGATAGAATCAGGAGTTGCAGTGCCATCGGGTTTGGGTTTCAAAGATCTCCCCCAAATATCAATCATGTTATTGTAAAACTCTTTCTCTCTCTAAAATCGTTTCGATTTCCAGCGATTGCTGGTGTAGTCATTTACGACAATATGAGGTGGTTTTCCGCTTGGGTTACTCAAGGAGTTAGAAATAGCGTCAAGGACATTTAATACTTCGCTGCCGCATATTGGTGGGTCAATCATCGTTTGTGTTGGTAGCGTAGAATACCAAGTCTTCATTGGAAGGGTTTTTATATACCGCATAAACTCTTTTGGTGGGGCTAATCCATATGAATCAAAATAGACAATCCCACGTGGATCAATAGCGTATGCAACCCAGTGAGTTCCAGGTCCGGTGCTGTTATCTAAATTAATGATTCCGGTTTCAACGCTGTTTGGTTGATGTGGTAATTGATCTTTCATAAAGACACCTCTGAAGTTTTTAATCGCGAGTTTTTTAGCCGCATCCATTAAATCAAAATTGGACATGGGAACCATAGGTTCCTCAATTAATAAATCGTTCCTGGTAGTCTTAGACCCTTTCCGCTGTACCACGAATACGGGGTTCCTGGTAGTCTTAGACCCAATCCGTGAACGGATCGTCCCTTTTTTTTATATCCTTTCCCAGTTGCCTTCTTTAGTGCCATTCCTGCTGCAGTACCAACGGCTCCTAACGCTGCCGCTTTAGCCACCGCTGGGGCTGCTGCTGCAATCAATGCTGGAATCGCAGCTAACAACGGAAATATACCGCCTGTTTTAATCATATTTTTGATAGCAGCCGCAGAAAGAGTAATCTGAACACCTTTTTTGGCTGCAAGTGCATCATTGAAATGTTTCACCTGACGAGTTGTCAGCGATAATTTATTTGCACCACCAGTCATTTGATTAGGTTTCAACGTGATTGTGGTTCCACATTTTTTAGCTGATTCCGATTGCAATTTTTTTAATTGACCGGGAGTTAACGTAACACTAATAACACTATATGACATTATACATAATAGATTGATTCTAAATCGTTTACAATTTCAATTACATGTTTTCTACTGGGGCATCTACCACTCTCATTCTTCCACCAACACCTTCAAGTAGCATTGATTTATCACTGAGAATGACAGCAACCGCTCTATAATTAGCAATAGCACCACGAGTCACATTAGCTCTAAAGTGTATATCAACGACGGACTGTCTTGTTAAATCGAGATGTTCCAGTGAGAAGTAATAGATCGGATACAGATTTTTAAAATCATATTGTGATATTTGCAAACCAGTATCAACATTTTGATCACGTGCCATAAATGACAACAGACGATGATACACGCGTGCAATATGATTTTCTGTGTAATTAAGTTGTATATCCTCGGATGGTTCCTGTTGGCCGTTTATTCTCAGTGAGACGTCTTTCACACCTAACTGATCAAATATCATATGGCTGGAGAGTTGATTGCCAACTCGTGTGTTATCCTGTAACGCAATAAATATATGACGTGGCGCAGCAACACCTTGTTTTGATGCTAGATTCCACGTGAATAACCCGTTCAGATTTGATTGCTTCACATCTGTACTCACGGTTAGCCAACTCAACAACGACTTTCCTCCTTGGTCCATAAATGATAGTAATCGTTCTTCTGCGGTGATTGCTGGAGTCAACACTGACATCCACAATGATATTTTTGTTAAATTGACTTTACCGGCATCAGCATTGGGATTTGCAGCATCTGCTGGAATCCTCCAAATTGCGTCATTATCATCACTTTTTCGTACAAGCGATACTGTATGCTTCGCCCCATAAATAACTTTTCGGACGTTTCTACAGAATCCAAATATGTGATGCAGTGGAATCACGCATGAAAATGATTTACGCGCTCCTTGCAACATTGAGTTTCGTGTTGCAGCTCCTAGATTGAAATTAGGATCGTTGTTTATAATCATATCTTCGATACCAGCAGGAGCAGGGTTAGCAGCACGATCATTTGGTCGTCTTACAACGAATTGTTTTCCTCCAGCGGTATTCTTACCATCTTTTGCAAACATCATAGAGGGTCCTGCTGATCTTGTATAATCATCAGAATATCTCGCTAACCCGATTATTGTTGTAGCTACATCAACATCGCGATCTATCGACTCGATTTCTTTTCCATCAATGAGATATCTAGCACTCTCAAATAACGCCATAATACCATTATTGACAAAACCGACTTGAGTACCATCTGGATACGGTGCTGGTACAGCAGTAGTATCAGCAGCTGTTACAAGTTCTCCTTCTACTTCAATAAATGCTTCACAGGGCAAAAAGTATTTACTGGTATCATGGACTTGAAGTTCAATTCGCGATCGACTATTTGCGTCTATTGCATGATAAGCGTAATATTGATAATCGCGTACAGAATCATCTTTGCCAACTGGAGCGTCTATATCAAACGCCGGATCATGTGATTTTTTGAACATTTTATTCTATTTATCAGAGTCTAAATCGTAAAAATCCGTAGGATTTTCATCGTAAACGATTTTCATCGACGTAGTTTTTTAAAGCCGCTTCCTGCTATCATATTTGCAATATTGCTTTGGTCCCCTTGATTTACCATCGACGCTAATTTTTCGTCTACTGCGTTATTTATAATTTTACTAACACTTGCAGGCATTTCCGCTGTAGACGGTAACGGTTTCTTTGAAAATCCTTTGGATTTCATCCGTGATTTCACTAATGATGTTAATTTATTCCTCGCAGTTGAAAATGCTTTTCCAGCAAGATCTCCAACAGCACCAATACCCTTATCACGAATAACTTCAATTGCTTTCATTCCTAGTTGTTTAGCCAACGGCATCACTTTTGGAGCCATTCTCGCAAATAACCCCGCAATGGTATTGCCTAAACCATCTCCGTAGTATGCTCTATAAACTGGAAACCGTGAATTAACTACGTAGACGGGGGTTGGTTTATCATGATTGTAGTGTATGATCATTATTTGAAATCAGAAACCATTTTTCAATTGTGAAATCCTTCGGATTTCCACGCTAGCGTTTTTATTCAGTCTCGGTGATTAATCACTGTGATAACCATGGACGGTTTCACCGTCTACTAACTCGCCAATGAAATCTCGATATGTGCTGATATCCATGATACCGCCGGCAAATAACCGTCTACAGATATCAGATGCTTCATTAATTATTTCCGGTGAGTTATTTCCAGCTCGGAAACCTCCTACAAGAACTTCTAATCGTGATATATCATTGATAACACTACCAGGGCATGAAATCTTTAGATTTCCACTCTTTGAGTTTCCAATCCTTGGATTCTCACTGGAATCTTGCAATCCACTTCCGCTATAACCAGTTGCTTCATCCTGTTTTTCTAAATCGGCTTCTTGTAATAAATAATCAAGAAGATTATCATCAGGTGGTAGTTGTTGTTTTTTAGGAGAGTAGACTACTTTCTTTGCAGGTTGCTGTCGCTTTCCTCGCAATTTTTGCGGTTTTTGTTGTTGTTTAAACTCTTCGTATTGATTATACACTTCGCCCACCTCATTGATATATCCAATGTATGATGCGTTACCCTTCTTCCTAATTCTACCTGTTTTTTCAGTTTTGATTTTGTAGAATATATCAGCCCAGTGAGTTATATCTCTAACAAAGTTATGATGTTCTGGTTTCAACAAATTTTTCCTGTTTTCATAAGTCGTAACAACAAGCGCAGGAATTTTTGCTAGTTTAGTCTCAATGATTGCTGCTAAACCCGCCTCGTTAAATATCACGCGTAAATCATCTACTATTTCTTTTGATTCCATTTGTTCAGTTTGTTCAGTTTTCGCTGCTATTTTTTCAAGTTCACCAATAACAGATTTTCCCGTCTCGGGAACATCTCCCAGTATAGCACGCTCTATCCCTTTCGTTGCTGTGGTTACTGGTTTAAACAATTCTTCGGATCCCATAGCAAAATCAGTCTGAAGACTCTGTCGTTGTTGTAGTTTATTCCGTACAGAGTCACGAATTGGTACAAATCTCCTGATTGCATCCAGTCGTTCACGAGCCAATCGGGTTGTTAATGCTTCATTGACCATTATTTGAAATCGCAAACAATTTTTCAATTGCAAAACAATTTTTCAATCCAACCTAACACCATCGTGGAAGTGATCAATCCGAACCAGCCATCAATTTTTTATTCACTGATTTCAACAGTTTTGATCAAAAAATGCTAAAAAAAAATTAAAATCTCTATGAGGGACGGTCACAATCAAATATGATAAATGGTTGGTCAATCAAAATTGTTCATTTTCTTGAATTAACGCCCGTAGGTTTCTAACTTTAGAATTAACCTCCTTTTTCAATTCGTATTCGTACCCCAATTCTTTTCGTATTCGTTCTACGATGGTATACAACGGAGCGAACACACTTACGTCACTGGAAAATGCGAGAGAGTCCTTAATAGAATTCTGAATTCTTTTGATGAGCGCATACTTCTTTGGTAGCATATATTTATTGTTGTTAACTCCGTATTCTATATCCTGAAAATCAGACATGATTTGATCAGGATTTAACCCATCTGATAGTTCAATATCCCAACCTTTCAATTTTGAAATCTCGGATATGATGCTATTCATGTTTTCAGAATTCATTATTCTATAATAATGATATATTTCTAAATGAAAAATATGACGTATTAGACATAACTAAATTGAATTTTCTGTCCGCTCTTTTTTGAAATAGCCGATCGACAAACCCCCTCTGCAACATATCGTACTGAGGGTCTACAAATATTGAAATACTTGCCGGCTTCATATATTGATTTAAATACTTTTTCTTCGTTAGTTATTGTATTCAAAGATTTCACAGGTCTCGCTTTTTTCGAGTATTTCCCAGTCCTTCCTCGTTTGGTATTCTCACTATGTGTGATTGCTTGAAGATTTGATAAGGAATTGTTCTTCGGATTAGAATCAATATGATCAATAACAAAACCATCTTTGATCAATCCATGGAAACATTCATACACGAAACGATGATTGTAATATTTCTTCTTTCCAACAGTAAAGAACAAATACCCCATACCATTATCCCACCCAACTGGGTTCTTCAGTCTACGGTTTCTTACAACACCATCACTGGATGCTTCATAATTTGTACTCACTGGGTGTGGTCTGAATTCCTGGTTCATTAGTATATACTATACTATTTGTCTAATTCATTGACTGATCCATTTGCAGTGATTCATTATATAAAAATCTTTCATTTAGACACTTGTTTTTAGTATAGCATGATGGAGTTCAAGAGATTGACTTCGAGAAATGCTAAATTTAATGCTGATAGAGAGTTTAAGAGATTATTGAAAATCAGTCCTAGATTTAATCTCGATAGACCCAAAAAACGTAACAAACGTCCAAGAGACGGAAACATGAAAGAGTTTAAGAGATTATTGAAAATCAGTCCTAGATTTAATCTCGATAGACCCAAAAAACGTAACAAACGTCCAAGAGACGGAAACATGAAAGAGTTTAAGAGATTATTGAAAATCAGTCCTAGATTTAATCTCGATAGACCCAAAAAACGTAACAAACGTCCAAGAGACGGAAACATGAAAGAGTTTAAGAGATTATTGAAAATCAGTCCTAGATTTAATCTCGATAAACCCAAAATCCTTCGGATTTCAAAAACGTCCAAGAGAGATTACCCCTGGAAAGATGCTCAATTCAATCTCGATATAGTTTCTAATACACCAAAGAATACAATTCTTGATAAAGCCATGATTAGTAAAATCAGAGACTGTTTTAATGAATTTAAGCGTGATGGAGCATCTTATTGTTGGTCAACATTTCGAATTGATGGTGTTGTTGATGCTACCATGAATGATGAAAAAGCAGCAGTGATAATTTCACGTGTTGGGGAAAAACGGCATTTTTTCCGAATCAAATTCATTATCGAAGTCGAAGGCAAATGGATTATTAAGGATAAATTTGAACCAATCCTCAAGAATAAAAAAGCTGTCATTGTGAGTAGAGATTCCAAACCAGGGATTCTAACCGGCATTGATAAACCATACTACGAAAGATCTTATCCCGTAACAGCAATGGTTTATGGGATATATCCGTTAAATGATAAACCCGATATCGCAAAACTAGCTCCTATGAAATATTCGTCAGGGCTTAATTGTGTAGCAGAACGAATACTAGAACACTTCACAAATGCATCCCGAGGAAATAAACTAACTGATCTGCGACGTAGGAAAATAACCGAGTGGGAACTGACAGTGAAACAGCATGGTGCAAAGATTTCTGATATAGCTAAATTAGAAACATCATTACGATTCCCAATAACCGTTATGACGATAACCGGAGAGGTTTTATACGAACCGAAATATAACAAAAATGGAGCACCAATACAGATTATTGATCATAACAAACACGCGTGGACACCTGCGGTAACAATATTTCCACGAGAACGAACCGTGAAATATATCCCTAAGGAGTTCGTCGGGGATGTTTTCTATGAAGAGAGATTATTTGATGCTATTCATGCGTTGTGTAAAGATGATCCTGTGTCAGTGTGGTTACTTAGAAGTGATGAAGAATTCGATCAATTTGTAAAACCAAATGGTGAATTATATCGCATTGAAGAATTAGATAACAGAATGAGAAAAATCGCTAGTGATTTTTCACCGCAGAATTCCCATGAAAAACTACTCACGGATAGTTTTACTATTCCATCAGTGGTAGCTCACTTCGCAAGAGAAAAAAACTCATGGCGTCCAACACGAAATGATTTTCTCGAGGATGTTAAATTGAGTTGCGTCGAATTTGGTCATGGAGGACTGTGGAATACGAAATACTCATGTGATGGTATGATTTCAATTGATATATCCGCGTGTTATCCCGGAAGTTTTCTCGGGTATGGGGAATGCGCTGAGTACTTCAAACGATTTGGACACCCCACGCATGAAATGACTCGTGTTGCGATTAATGGACCATTACCTGATTTTGATATAACCGGATTCGCTCGTGTGATATCATTCGAATTAGCTACAGGGTTACATCCGTGTAGTTATGTTTGGCTCGGTAGACACCTTTCTGAAAAACACTGGATGCCAATAGTGCTATTGAGATATATGATTGATTGTGGTATGCTAATATCGTTGATTGTTTCCGATGCTATTATATGCTATCGAGCTCAGAAAGAAGTTTGGCTACCACAACCCAATCTAGATAGAATAATCAACGAACTACGAAAACAGTTTCCAGATTTCAGTGAAGAAGAAATCATAAATTGGTCTAAGAAGTTATTTGAAATTAAAAAAGAACAAGCAAAAGATCTCGGAAGAAGAATAATCGGTAAATTTACCCAGGGTGGACGATACGATAACGCAAAATATTCTTCGCGGTTGATCATAGATGTCGCTGAATACGATTTTATTGTAGCGGATTTAATGAAACAGGGAAAACTTGTATCCCGTAAGGATGCTTTTCTATCCAATGGTGAGAAATTAGGTACGGTTGTTACCTACTGTGATGGATATAATTCCCAGTACACACATTTGAGAAGTTCAATGCTAGCCTATGCTTCTATTAATCTATTTTCGATGATAAATAGATTTCCTAATACCGCGGTTAGAGTAGCCACTGATTCGATGTATATACACAATAAGTACAAATCAGCTGTAGCGGCATTCACAGATCCCGAAGAAAATTGGGGGCGTTGGCGATTTAAAAAGGAGATGCTACATGAGTATTGTGAATCCGCAGACGTTGCCATGGATGATAAATATATTTGTTGTAACCGTATTGAAATTCAATCAGAATTTTCTAATGCACCACCGGTATCTGATCCAATCTGTAGATACAAGACAGTTTATTTAAACGGTTGTGGTGGGTCAGGAAAGACAACTCGTGCAATTGAATTATATCGTGGTGGTGGAAATACTTGTATTTCTACTAACATGATTGTGCTAACACCGACTCATAGACTCGCCAGAGAGATGATACAACGAGGGGTAAATGCTTGCACTTATCACAGCTTCTTTCGATGGAAGGGTGACAAATGGACTCCTGATCGAATGGGTGATAAATTCATTCCTGAAATCATAATCTGGGATGAAATATGCACAGTGTCATTAGATGTATTAAAAACATTTCTTGAGTGGTTGTTAACCAAAAACACAAAAGTCGTCATGTGCGGGGATCAAGGCCAACCACCACCATTTGTCGGTGCATCTCCACATGAATGGCTAAAGGGTTTTGTAGACTACTATGAAGAAATCACCACTGATTATAGATCACTTGATGAACGATTACGCGAGTTCAAAGCGCTAATTAGATTACAACCGGATAGAATCCAATGCGAAATAGCGCGCGAAGTGATTTCAGAAACTCCAATGAATGATTTCTGGGAAGCGTGGAGACCAAACGATTTGATCATTGCAAGTAGAAAAATAGTCAGGGATACACTTCAGATGAAGTTATTTGAATTGCATAAAGAAAAATTTGCAACGCTTCCAGTACCCCTTTGTTATAGGCCATCGGATACACGAAAACAGAACATCGAAGTTGATATTCCAGGACAGAATGAAAAACAAATTCTGGTATTAAATGATATTGTGCTGGTTGATATCAATGTCGTTGAAGATGCATTGCGTGCTAATAAATCCCCGTGGACGCTAGGATACGCAGCAACAATACACTCTTCACAGGGATTGACTATATCGGATACAATTGTTTGGATGGTAGATAATCGCATCGAATGGTCAAATTTAGTCTATCTCGCAGTATCCAGAGTACGAAACATAAATCAACTTCGAAGAATTGTCCTGACAGAGTCAGGCGATGATGAAATCATTGGTGATGATAATGACACAACAATAAGTGATATTGATGTTAGCATCATTAATAAAAAACTCTCCGGTTACAAACAACAGGACAAAAAAAAACAACGAGAATTTGATATTGATGCTGAACTAATAATCACTTTGAAGAAACAACAGAATAATCACTGCGCGAGTTGCAATTGTATAATGCGTTGGCAGTATTCGGATAAGGATCCTCGCCAATTCACCGTAGACAGAAAAAATAACAATCTCGGTCATGTCAGAAATAATGTGATGTTGACTTGTCTTGAGTGCAATAGACGCAACGGTGCTAGTTAAGACCATGCGGTGGCAATTGAGTATCCTCGGGAATTACTTGTAGTTGTTGTCGAGTAAAACCCCGCTGAGGGGCAGTTGAATCCAGTTTATAGACTGGAGGTCTACCAGTTGATCGTGTTATACTAGATATCTTATGCGTAGTGACGCTCCAAATAGGATCAGTAGCCCTTTTTCTACCCCCTTCAAGCTCTCCTGGTTCGTATAAGTACCTCACAATGACATTACTACCAAGAATTGGTTGGGAAACGCTAGCGTTTCTAGGGAAATCTTTTTGTGGTTGTACGGGTATTGACTTCTTTTTAATCGCATTGATAGGTTTCATGTTGATTGTTCTAGTAATCTCGTTGTTCAGTGCAGTAATCACAGATGGTAATCTTTTAACCCATTCACTGGATCGCTTTTCTTGAATGAATTCTTTTGCGTATTGATATCCAAATAACCGCTCAGCAATCGTCCGATTAAATCGTTCTACAATGGCCTGATCGCGATGTAGCGCAGTATGCCCTCGTCGTATGGTGACATTATGATGTTTCATTGTAGATAACACTGCACCCTGAAATTCCTTGCCAGGATCAACTTGTAACAGATTTGGCCAGTGCAGAGGACCTCGTCGATAAATCCTTTCAAATGCAGAAGCGACTTCAGTGGCCGATTTTGTTTTCAGCGGTTCTGCTTCTTTGTATCGACTCGCAACATCAACTACGGTTAGCGCGTATTTGTAACCACGATCATGTGGCAGAAATAATATATCAGCCTGATGAACTTCATTAGGAGCGGTCACATCAAAATGCGAGAATTGAATTTGTTTAGGCGGTGGTAGATAAATTTGCCATAGTGCCTGTTTGGATAACCAATTAGCCGCAGTGGTTTTTTTCACTTTTGCAGCTCTAGCGAGTTTATTGATTGCAGCGTTACCCCTCCAGTATCCCCTCGGAGAATAATAAATTGATTCCATATTATTAATTACCGGCACCTAACATCAATTTACTTTTCATAGCCGATTTTATTAAAAATGAAGCCAATTTTTCTTTGAAGGATTTATCAGGAATAGCATTTAACGCATGAATTAATTTCACATCTGCTAGATGCCTGTGTTGCAGATTGCTGCTTTTATAAGCAACATCATGAAGGTGACAGGCCTTATCAATGGCGTTTATTGGTTCTTCACCGGGGTTGGGTTGATTTTGATTATTGAGTCTGATATCAAGTCTGGTTCCCGGTCCACAGTAGCTATATCCTGGGAGGTGCTTTTCTCCGGGGTACTTTGCCCATGGGGTTCCAGGGAGTTTTGCTAATTTGGCTGCGATATCACCTCCTCGTTTTTTTTTAAATCAGATTTCATAGACACAAATCTAAATTTCTTTGTACCACATTGCACGCATTTACCAGAAAGCGCTGATCGGTTATTTTTAGTTGTAATCGTCGTCACATCATCTGTGCCAGTACGCGTTTTACACTTCACACAATATAGATCCATAATTTATGTATAGAAATATGGATATAATTGATTTTTCAGCGACGAAAACAAGAGAACCAATTAAGCATCATGCAGCGCTACCAAACTCTATCCGGATGATTATAATCGGGCCATCTGGATCCGGTAAAACGCAATTGTTGCTCAATTTAATAATGAGATGGATGAAGTGGGATAAGTTGTATTTAATTGCCCCTAGCGTAGATGATCAACGATGTTATGAAGTGCTAAAAGATTTTAACGAGAATGCATCAGAAATTAAGGGTGAGAACGCCATTGATTTTATAACCGATATCGATGAAGCACCGAGTATTGATGATATTGATGGAGATATTAACAATTTAGTCGTATACGACGATATAATGTTGGATAAACAAAAAAATCCTGCTAGGATCTTTTCCCGTGGGCGTCACAAAAACACTGACGTGATATATGTCACTCAACGCTACACTCAGGTTCCAAAAGTCATCAGAGATAACTGTAATATGCTTGCTGTATTCAACGGCGTTGATACACATACGCTACGAAATATTTGGCAGACATGGTGTTCTGATATGGACTTCAATCAATTTAGAAATTTCTTTAGTTATGCTCAGTCGACTCCGCACGGATTCGCAACAATAAATCTACATGATCCTCGGACACGATATCGTATCGGACTGGATCAAATATTCGATTAAAATCGTAAAAGAATTATTAACCCAGTGATGAAATCACTAGTGATGAAATCACTAGCAGCAGAGAGGGTGGATGACAACAAGTTGCGACCAAAATTGATTAAAAAATCGTTTTCATTTTTTTAGTTAAAATGCTTTCATAGGGAGATTTCAATCATTTTTTTGTCTGAAAACGTTGTAGGGTTCGCCTTTTTTTGGTTAAAATAAGATCGTAGGAAGGCTCGTTTTAACGATTCAATCAAATTTTGTCTAAAAACGTTGTAGGGTTCACCCTCTCTGCTGCTGAAACTATCAACAATAAAAGGGGTAGTACAATAGCTACAATGTATACATAACCAACTAATAACTCAAATATATCTATTGCTGAAGCTGTGAAAGTCCTTAACGCAAACTGTTCACAGACATGACGTCCCATAATATGAAGATGTAATCTTACGGCGACGCATTTATACACAATGTCTCTATAAATCGCCTGTGGGAAGGAAGCATTCGACTTTTAACATTTACCGAATTGTGCACGTGGTTAAAGGATGAACCGAGCTCACTATTGCGAAATATTGTTCATAATCCTCCTCGACTATCGTTTTGTACACACAAAACAAAACCTGACTATATATATATATATATATATATATATATTTAATACATACAAAAAATGATACAATTTGTGATATATAACAGTCTTAGATTAATTCTTTTTATATCCACCATGTTTAATGTCGTTTCCGCTCCATAATTTACTCTAAATCATCAACACAGTTTTCAACAAAATCACTGTAACAGTAAAATAC
>JAQISU010000120.1:735000-797500 GCA_029339505.1 Unio delphinus
TGTTGTGTAAATGTAAGCTTAAACCAGAGTTGGTCACTGCAATATTTCTTTTATATAAGATACAGTAATAACTCACAGGAATCCAAATTTAGCTTCATGCATGGCTAAATCACTCATATGGAGTAAATTCGGTAATGGCTAAATATGTGCTTGAACATTGTTTGGGAAATGCATGTATGATCACTGGTAACGATCACCATGGATGGCTTCCAGAAAGAAATCTGGTATACTATATTTTTATGATCACAAGAGGTTTGAAAAATGAGCAAGTGCAAAAATGTATTTTTGTCATAGCAATCACAGCTAACCCAGAGAAAAGTAAATGAAAGTGACACTATTTTCAAAACAAGGTTTTATATTGTTATTATGTATTGAAGACTGTTTTTTTTTACTCTGTTGGCAAATATTTGAAAAATACTTTGAAAGCAATCTGCAAAACCTTTTAAACTGATTTCTTTCACTTCATAAGCTCTTCCTATAGTTTGAATGTGCATCCCATTTATTTGTATCCTAATTCTGATCTTGCTTAAAACAACCATAAATTAATTTATTTAAAAATTATAACTTGGTCACGCAATGTATTGATTTATAATTTTAAAATACTACCTTGACTGCTTGGTTACTTCCATTTCGTGGGCACGTCCATATTCAGCAAAGGGTTGGATGCACAACTACATGTGTATGTACATATAATATACATAATATTTCAATCTATTCCTGATATGTATAATGTCAAATCATATAAGTATTGTTATGGCTCATTGTAATTGTCTTGCAGAAGTTAGTTAAGAGTCAACAGGTGTAATATTATTTATCAAGTTTGAAAACGTCATACAAACAAGCACAGTCTATGACATTTAGGATTACCTAATTGATAGCAAAGAGTCATGAAAGACCATGAGGATCTAAACCTAGTTACTAAGTTAGATCCAAAATTTGATTACAAATATTCTATTGAAAGTCATAAGAAACTTAGCCAGTTAGATGCCAGGTAACTTCGTTACTATCAGATCATAAATCAAGTGATAATTACTAACTAATGCAACTAGTTGCCACTCCAGATGAGTTCTCGTAGCATAAGCTTATATTCCAAGTTTAATTAAGCATATAAACATGTACAAATATAACCGTTAGAGTGATAACTGGTTCAATCAGATGCAAGAGACAAAGATCCTCCCCCCCGCGATGAAACTTCTTCGGGTTTGATCTAGGATTTCACGATGAAAATCTACGATAACCACAACGATAACAAACGATAACAATGATAATAACCATTTTTGTCATTACAAATGCTCAACATGGCAGAATAAGAACTTGTCAACGACGATAACATGTTACTCCGTTATCGACAGAGTAAGGGCTCCACAAAAATGGTGGGCTCAGCCTTTCTGCTGCTCGGCAAATTTAAGCAACCAGTTCTTCTGTAAAAGATTTACGTTACGTCAACAAAACACTGTCACTACTTGTTAAGTTGTTGTGAGTTCTTCCTGATGAATTATATATAGAGAATTATCACTGAGAATATTAGCAAACTAATTATTCAATTAAGTTATCATGGACGGAATAATCCTCAGATATTGTATAGTAGGCACAATAAGTTAGATCAAATATTAACCTAATAGCATAGTTTTTCTTATTAAGAATTTGTCCACTTCAATACATTCTACTCAATAAAATTTTCAAAACTTGGAAACGATATCTTCCTATTTAGTATACCTAACTACCATACACGATGCGTTTAGTTTATATCATGTAAGTATGAGAGCTATTATATGATGCATTGGATCAGTAGATTATTAACATATAGCTCATGACATTATCAGACCCATTTTAAATTTACATTTGTTCACGATTTGATATATCAACAATAGTACAGTATACATCAACAGTCGTTTCAAATATTGTTCAATCAAGATTCAGTTAGTTTGTTTAATTATTCATTCAGCTGACAAAAAGTTAGCAAGTGAAATTTATAGTGAATATTGAATTTCATGTGCATACATACACTTTTCTGCTTTTTCTCATCATAAGGATATATGAAAATCCTATTAATATTATCCGAATTTCTTGTGACATGCATACAAATCTACATTTTATACGAATCTAGAAATGTTGAGCTAAACCAGATCCATTTTCCTGCTCTTTTTACATTATTCGCTTCGGCTATGGGATTTTTACACCGTTACTATGTTGAACTCAATGCTCACTATTGATATTTAATATGTAAGTTGTTGATAAATTAGTTATTGCATATGGATATACTACAATTAATAATAGCTAAGTACTGTCCAAAGTAAATCAATGTGACCCAAGTTTAATACTTCAGAGATATGAATATTCAGCCATATGTTCATTACACCCTCAATGACATTGACCCTATAGCACAAGCACACACAAATTGGTATGAACATCAGAAATCCAGAGTATAACTCCACCATGCCGAACAAATATCTAAATTTATTTGTTTACATGCTTTGTAAATCTGGGTCTTTTTAGCTGTCTGTTAATTACTTCAGACCCTATTTTATCTATACTCGTGAACATTAGAATATAATATAATATAATACAATGGATAG
The DNA here is from genome assembly GCA_029339505.1 of Unio delphinus. NCBI lineage: Eukaryota > Metazoa > Mollusca > Bivalvia > Unionida > Unionidae > Unio > Unio delphinus. Next base: position 737,577 of record JAQISU010000120.1, read on the forward strand.
GTCGTTGTGACTTTTACACTTTAGAGTATTTTGAACTATATTTGCTATACGTTTGATATAACTATTGACCGGAACAAGCATTTTTGGAATTTGAAGTATGTAAATATCACAGGGCGAGTAATTCAGACATATCAAGCAGCACAGGGCGCGAGCCGGACAACTTTTCAAACAAAAAATCGATAAACCCCTAAAAACAACAAATAGAGCCTTCCTACGAAATCTCGTGTTTTAACCAAAAAAAAGAAAGTCTCCATTTGGCAAATGGAGCCTTAGTGATTTTGTCTGGAACACGATCTTACAGGGGTGAATCCAGGCGTCGATGAGGCAAACTGAGGCTTCCTCAAAATGCCTCCATTGGGTAAAAAAAAAAAACGACGGATACTCACCCCCGTTGCTTCTATGATTTCATCCGAATATTTTCTCAAGTTCGATACGATATCGTGTCCTCGGGGCTGATAAATTTATCGTCTCAAATCCGCGTGGTATTGACTGAGCGTGACTAAAGAAATTTCTAAATCGATTATGATCCATATCATCGCAACACCAAGTTTGCCAAATATTTCTAAGAGTATGTGTGTCAACTCCATTAAATACACACAATAAATTGCACTTATCTCTGATCACTTTTGGTATTTGACTGAGCGTGACTAAAGAAATTTCTAAATCGATTATGATCCATATCATCGCAACACCAAGTTTGCCAAATATTTCTAAGAGTATGTGTGTCAACTCCATTAAATACACACAATAAATTGCACTTATCTCTGATCACTTTTGGTATTTGTGTGTATCGTTGAGTGATATCAGTGCTTTTATGCCTGCCTCTGGAAAATATCCTAGAAGGATTTTTTTGATTATCTAACATGATATCATCATATACGACTAAATTGTTAATACTTCCATCGATATCATCAATGCTCAGTGTACCGTTGATATCAGTAATAAATTCAATAATATCATTATCGATTTGAAATTCTTCGAATTTTGATTTTGCTTTCTCGTTAAAATCCTTTAGCACTTCATAGCATCGCTGATCGTCTACCCTCGGGGCTATTAAATACAATTTGTCCCATTTCCTCCATCTCGTTATCAAATTAAGTAGCAGTTGTGTCTTGCCTCTTCCAGATGGTCCGACTATAATCATTCTAATTGAATTCGGCAACATTTCATGGTGTTTAATATATTCCCGTCGTCGGGTAGCTGAATAATCAATTACATTCATGCTGTTATATATAAATTATTTATCTATATTGTGTGAAATGTAGGGCGCGTACTGGCACAGATGACTTGACGACGATTACAACTAAAAATAACCGATCAGCGCTTTCTGATAAATGCGTACAATGTAGTACAAAGAAATTTAGATTTGTTTCTACGAAACCTTTAAAAACAAACGAGGAGGTGATATCACAGCCAAGCTAACTAAACTCCCTGGAACCCCATAGGCAAAGTATCCAGGAGAAATACACCTTCCAGGTTATAGTTATTGTGGACCGGGAACAAGACTTGATATCAGACTCAATAATCATAACCAACCCAAACCCGATGAAGAACCAATAAATGCCATTGATAAGGCGTGTGACGCTCATGATGTTGCATATAAGAGCAGCAATTTGCAGCATAGACATCTAGCAGATGTGAAATTAATTCATGCATTAAATGCTATTCCTGATAAATCCTTCAAAGAAAATTTAGCTTCATTTTTGATAAAATCCCCTATGAAAGGTAAATTGATGTTAGGTGCTGGTAATTAATAACAACATGGAATCTATTTATTAATCTCCGAGTGGATACTGGAGAGGCAAGGCAGCAATCAATAAACTCGCTAGCGCTGCAAAAGTGAAAAAAAAACAACTGTGGCTAATTGGTTATCCAAACAGGCTATATGGCAAATTTATCTACCACCGCCTAAATAAATTCACTACTCGCATTTTGATGTGACCGTTCCTAATGAAGTTCATCAAGCTGATATACTATTTCTGCCACATGATGGTGGTTACAAATACGCTTTAACAATAATTGATGTTGCGAGTCGATACAAACAAGCAGAGCCGCTAAAGACAAAATCATCAACTGAAGTCGCTTCTGCATTTGAAAGGATTTATCGACGAGGCCTACTACGCTGGCTAAATATATTACAAGCTGATCCTGGCAAGGAATTTCAGGGTGCAGTGTTATCAACAATGAAGCATCATAATGTCACCATCAGACGAGGACAGCCTGCGCTACATCGTGATCAGGCAATTGTTGAATGATTTAATCGGACGATTGCTGAGCGGTTATTCGGATATCAATACGCGAAAAAATTCATCCAAGAAAAAAGATCTCATTAATGGGTTAAAAGATTACCAGTTTTGATTACCGCACTGAATAATCAGATTACTAGAACAATCAACATGAAACCTATCAACGCGATTAAAAGAAGTCTATACTTAAACTCCCACAAGAGGATTTTTCTAGAAACGCTAGCGTTTCCCAACCAATTCTTGGTAGTAATATCACTGTTAGTTATTTATACGAACCAGGAGAGCTTGAAGGTGGCAGAAAAAAGGCTACTGATCCTATTTGCAGTGTTACTGCACACAAGATGTCTAGTATAACACGATCTACGGGTAGACCAGCAATCTATAGACTGGATTCAACTGCCCCTCAACGAGGATTTACTCCACAACTACTGTAAGTGATACCCGAAGATACTCAATTACCACCGCGGGTTCTTAACTAGCACACCCAGAGGCATTGTGCTGGCAGCCCGGCGCCTGTTGCACTCAAGACATGTTAGCATCACATTATCTGTTGTATGACCAATGCTGCTATTTTTTCTGTCTACGGTAAATGGTTGAGAATCCCTATCTGACCAATACCAATTCATTACACAATTGAAACTCGCGCATTGATTATTCTGTTGCTGTTTCAACTTTATAATTAATTTAACATCAATATCAAATTCTCGTTTATTTTTATTTATCCTGTTGTTTATAACCAGAAAGATTTTTTCTGGTTATGTCCTTGACTCTGTCAAGGCTGACAGTATCACTTATTGCATTGTCATTATCAAAATCCGTAGGATTTTCAAGGACAACTCTTCAGAGTTGATTTATTCTTTGTACTCTGGATACTGCGAGATAGACTAAATTCGACCATTCGATGCGATTATCCACCATTAAAAACAATTGTATCTGATACAGTCAATCCCTGTGAAGAATGTATTTTTGCTGCGTAACCTAGCGTCCATGGGGAATTATTAGCAACTAATGCATCTTCAACGACGCTGATATCAACCAGCACAATATCATTTAGCACTAAATTCTGTCTTTGGAATATCAAATTCTATATTCTGTTTTCGTGTATCCGATGGTCTATAACAAAGGGGCACTGGAAGTGTTGCAAATTTTTCTTTATGCAATTCAAATAACTTCATCTGAAGTGTGTCTCTGACTATTTTTCTACTTGCAATTATCAAATCATTTGGTCTCCACGCCTTCCAAAACTCATTCATGGGAGTTTCTGAAATTATTTCACGCGCTATTTCACACTGGATTTTATCCGGTTGTAATCTAATTAGCGCTTGGAATCATCAAGTGATCTATAATCAGTGTTAATTTCTTCATAATAGTCTACAAAACCCTTTAGCCATTCATGTGTGGATGCACCAACAAATGGTGGTGGTTGGCCGTGATCACCGCACATGACGACTTTCGTATTTTTCAATAACATCCACTCGAGAAATGTTTGTAATACATCTAATGAAGCAGCAGAGAGGGTGAACCCTACAACTTTATAGAGGCGTCGATTCGATGATCTGAGGCTTCTACCAAATAGTAAAAAAATGACGTCTATTCGATAAAATAAGATTTCCTTATATACGCCAAACGTCGTTGTCTTCCACCCTCTCTGCTGCTATGGGTTAACCAAATATTTGATCCAGTCTTTAGGACGAAAATCATTTATGATTTCACAAACAAACTAATTGCTAGCACCTCATCTTGTAGATCAATTAAATTATTTGACTGGTCGGTGAGTCGGAAATTAATTCTCGTTTACGAATTATTATGGCATCGCATGTAGACAGGATTAATTGGGTTTTCAATAATTAGGAATCCTGGAGGAGCTATTGGTGCAAACGAATAAAGAATATATCCCTGCTGAGCTTGATTTGATTGCTCTAGATTAATTTGATAGCTTCCTTCAATTGCATCACATACTAAATTGAGCGCAATCACTGTTGTAATATTCACATTATGCGGGGCAATATGCCTACCGCCACCATCTGGATCATTATTATACCTGAGGACAGTTGAATCTGATTTTGTAGCGCCTTGATATCGGTTTTAACAATTCTTGCTAGTTCATCAGCGTTGTATTTGGGAAACTTGAAATTACGCAGATTGTCTTCTGTGATATTGTACTCGGTTAGGAATCGCTGTTTATTGTCGCTGTTGTCATTAATTATTGTTTGAATAATTAGTTCATAGATATATTCCATGTCAGATATAAGTTGATTTATTATTTCAACGTGTTTTTGCAATTTTGTTTTCCGTAGTTGTTCTAGTTGTGTGTCATATAATTGTTTAATTTCATTAAAATAACCACGGATGTCAGTTAGCGTAAATGAAATAGTAACAGCTGACTCGGCTGTTCTTTTAATGATAAAATCCCATTGCAATGTGTCTTTATTTGTAAATATAAATCTATCGCCGATTCTTCCTTTTCTTATATCAGATAAATTATCTCGATAATTGGGATTGATTTCATGATATGATTTTACGTCCGTGGTTAAGTCGGCGGTGGATTTCTCCGGTTGTTTTTCAGGCCATCCTAACACTGTTCTTAACGAGCTGTTATAGATATTTACAATTTATCCATCTGTGCTTATTTCGATCGACTACCAGAGCGTCGGTTCATGAAGTTTAATAGCTATTTTTGATTCTTTTCCAGTGATTGATTTTATTCTACGCTGAATTTCAGCGTCGATTTGCTCAATTTGGTACGACCCAGTTGGTAACGAAACAGTTTCCCACGCTGGAGTGCCATCGGGTTTATTCTTATACGAGAACACCAGTGCGTTATTGGGTTGCTGACCGCCAAATGCAACAGATCTAATATTAGGCCAGCTATGATACACTCGTAATTTTGCCAGCGCGATCTCATGCACTGGAATCGGAGAAGGAAAGTTCACACTAAATTCAGGGTTCGTTGATGTTATTGATATCATGCTTGTTTGTATCGGAGTGGTATTCTCCGCGATTCGTTGAAGCAGTTGTAATTCGTTGAATTGTAGTGACATTATTGTTAACGCTGTCTTCAATTTCCAAGTTCAACATCGCGGAGTTATACAACTGGGTCATCGTGGAAAATTCAACATCGGATATGAACGAATTATCTATCGACAGCGAGATCAACTCGGATAATTTCGAGTACGTGTCAAATACCACCCTGTACCGAGCTGTATAATCACTGAGTTTTTTCTGAGAACACGATGATAATTTTTAAGTTATCGCGGTGGCGACTGCCGCGATTGTTGTTGCCGCGGAGATAGCAATTGGAACTGCAATCGGAGCTATCATGGTCACGTTCGACATAATAATCCCGGCGCTGGCCATCACACCGGATACTGAGTACACGGTGATGTCGATGATTGCTACGCTGCGTCGGTATTTTTTCATTTTTTCAGGATAACGCTCAGAAAGTGATTTCAAGTTCGCTGAAAACTCTTTCATGGTGTTGAATCGATTTTGCGATGACGCCGTCATCTGCGATTGTGATACCGCTGACTCCGTCAACGGGACTATTATCGGTTCAATTGATTTCATTGACATTGTTGTTGACATTGTTGTTGACATTGTTATTTTAAACCCGCTAGTGTTTTCAATTATTAGCCATCTTCGGGGTAGTAGATCAGGGGATGTCTACTTCACCTACGAATTCTAAACACCAGGTTATTGTTGATCTAATGGTGTTATCAACCGCGATAATCTCAAATTCTTCTTCTCCCCCCGCGATAATTACTGTCGCGGTGGCACCAAAGTAGGTTTTACCTTTCACGATGATATCAAATTGATTGTTAGAGATCAACGTCATCCTGTAGATACCATGGGGCCAATTCACGTTAGTGACTTTCAATTTAGCATTAGAGTTTTTTACCCAATCAAAGGTCCCATGATTGACCTTATACACGATATTTTTAACGCCTATGTCTGGATGCGGAATTTTTACCTTTTCAAAATCTTCTCGTAGTTTAGCAATATCGTCGTAAATGTCGAGATAGGTTTTTTTTATTTCGGTAGGTTTTATCATCGTTCTATCGCGGCGTTTAAAAAATGAAATCAAAAGTAAGTTAGATTCTATACCTTTTTGGATTAGATAATGCCCGTGGAGTTGAGAATATGTCGTCGTATTATTGTGACTTTCAGAACCCTTAAAGAAATTTTTAACAAACTCGTTGGTGAGTCTTTGTTCGTCAATAGCGCTTTTAATTTCCGCGAGAGTCATGTCTGTCAACGATGTTGTTTCAGATTCGCGTGTTCTCCCTAAAAATTTATCCACGATGGCATTAAGTGTTGTTTGTCTCACCATAAACCTAATAATATCGTTGAGAGTCATCGTAGATGTAGCTGGGACACCAAAGAAATTATTAGCGACGTAGGCATTGTGAGTATGCCTGATAATAAACTCGCTAATTTCAGCGAGAGTCGAGACTGCCACAGGTGGGGATCCAAAAAACTTACTAACGACGTTGTTGGTGGGTTTTTGATCTTCTTTTAGTTTAGAAATATCATTGTAAATCTCGAGATAATTTGCCTTGATTTCATTTTCATTCATCATCCTTCCCGCGTCTTTGTTAGAAAAGAATAGCGATAGATAGTTTTTAATTTCAGCGAGAGTCATGCCAACCACAAGCGGGGTTCCAAAGAATTTATGTATGACATTTTTGCGAAAACTATTATAACCTCGTATATGATCATCCAGCTCACGGCCGTGGGCGTCAATCGCGTCGGTGAGCGTAGACACAAGTGCGCCTGGTTTAAGTTGTCCACCGTTGGAATACAGCGCAATAGAGTTTTCAGCGGCATCGCTCTGCCGTATCAAAATGTCATCCGCGGATATATTACTACTTTTCAATTTACCCTGTTTGTCTTGAAATACAACTATTTCGTTCGGGTCAACACTTGCTAAATTTAACGTCTCAGCGATTTCATCTTCAATTATTTTTTTTACATCCTTGATAGAACCCGCAGATGTTTTCGCGGTGGGATCCGACATTGACAGAGATTGTCCCCAAATATTAATCATTATTGTAAAGATTCTAGTATTTTCAATTTATTGATTCTCTAAAATTACCTTGTAATTTCCCACTCGTGTATTTATTTACAACCAGATGAGGTGGTTTCTGTGACGATGAAATCTCCGCGAGGACATTTAATACTTCACGGCCGCCACTGCTGGGGCAGCAGCTGCAATCAATGCTAGTATTGCAGCTAACAATGGAAATATACCACCTGATTTTATCATGTTCGCGACTGCAGCCTTTGAAAATACAATTTGAACCCCTTTCTTATTCTTTAGCGCATCATTGAAATGTTTTATTTGACGATCCGTCAGTGATATTTTATGTGTACCGCCGGACATCTGCGCTGTTTTTAACGTTATTGTTGTTCCACATTCTTTAGCGGATTTTGATCGCAATTTCTTGACCTGACCATCAGTCAGATTGACACTAACAACACTATATGTCATTTTATTGTAAAACACATTTATGCTTTCAATTGATCTAATTGGAAACTCTTCAAGTTTCATTTACATATTTTTGGAAAAATCCGAAGGATTTTCAATCATAGATTTTCCACTGGTGCATCAACAATTCTCATTCGTCCACCAACCCCTTCTAACAACATTGATTTATCACTGAGAATGACAGCAACCGCTCTATAATTAACACCACCAGGAGCTATACGAGCTCTGAAGTGTATATCAACGACGGATTGCCTTGTTAAATCAAGATGTTCCAGCGAAAAGTAATAAATCGGATACAAGTTCTTAAAATCAAGTTGAGATATTTGTAAACCAGTATCAACATTTTGATCACGACCCATATATGACAGCATCCGATGATACACACGTGCTATGTGGTTAGTGTCGTAATCAAGCTGAATATCCTCAGATGGTTCTTGTTGTCCGTTTATTCTCGGTGAAACCTCCTTGACTCCTAACCGATCAAATATCATATGACTGCGTTCTAGGGAGCCTGATCGATTCTGATTCTGCAGCGCTATAAATATATGACGTGGAGCTGAAACGCATTGTTTTGATGCCAAGTGCCATGTAAATGTATCAGCAACATCATCCAGTTTGACGTCAGTTGTTGTTGTTAGTCAACTTATCAATGATTTGCCACCTGTGTCCATAAATGAAAGTAGCCGCTCTTCCGTGGTAATTGATGGGGTCATTACTGGCATCCACAATACTATTTTACTCAAAACAACTTTACCATCAGTGGCACCAGTACGCCAAATTGCATCATTGTCATTGCCTTTTCGCACTAACGCGATTGTGTGCTTGGCTCCATAGATGACTTTTCTGACATTTCTTCAGAATCCAAATATGTGATGGAGTGGAATCGCACATGAAAAATATCGCTGCTGTCCTTGCAATGCTCCTTTTCGTGTTGCAAATCCCAAATTGAAATTACCATTAACGCCTCCGAGAATATCAAACGCAGCTCCGGGTTTAGCTCGACGTTCTGGATTAGCTGCTTCTTGTTGATCGTCTTCTGCATTATCTCTTGCTGTCAACACTTTAATGTATTGAAGGTGGTCAGCGTTATCAGTAGTATCTTTTGCAAACATCATAGACGGACCAGCCGATCTTGTATAATCATCGGAGTATCCTGCTAATCCGATTATTGTTGTTGCAACATCAACCTCACGGTCTATTGATTCAATTTCTTTTCCATCAATGAGATATCTTGCACTTTCAAATAACGCTATAATACCATTATTAACAAAACCAACTCGGATATTTGAATCATTTGCATATGGGGTATCAGCTGCAACATTTGTTACGAGTTTTCCCTCGATTTCAATAAATGCTTCACATGGCAAAAAGTATTTACTGGTATCTTGAACTTGTAGTTCAATTCGCGATCGGAGGTCGGGTTGTATTGCATGATAGGAATAGTATTGATAATCGCGGACGGAATCGTCTTTGCGCACTGGGGCTTCCATATCAAGAGCGGGATCAGCTGTTCGTTTAAACATTGTTATTATTATTTAGTGCTTTCAATTGTGAAACTCTTTATAATCATCGTCGTTGAAAATTCTTCGAATTTCGTTTTCGTTTCAAACCACTTCCTGCTATCGCGTTCATGATAGCGCTATCTGTTACCGGTGGCGACGGAGTCACCGAAGCAGCCAACGACGCTAGTTTTTCATCTACTGCGTTATTTATAATTTTACTAACACTTGCAGGCATTTCCGCTGTAGACGGTAACGGTTTCTTTTTTCGTCTCACTAATGATGTTATTTTATTCTTCGCAGCTGCAAACGCTTTTCCGGCGAGATCTCCAACAGCACCAATACCCTTATCACGAATTACATCAATGGCTTTCATTGATAATTGTTTAGCTAACGGCGCCACCTTGGGAGCCATTCTTGTAAATAACCCCGCAATGGTATTGCCAAAACCGTCTCCGTAATATGTTCTATAAACAGGCAATCGTGAGTTCACCACTTAGACGCTTACGGGTTTATCATGGTTGTAGTGTATCATCATCTTGTTATAAAACTAGTAATTTTTCAATTATTGATCAATCGCTGTAATAACCATGGGTATCTTTGTGATTTTCAACTAATTCAGCAATGAGTTCTCGATATACATTAATGTCCATGATACCGCCGGCAAATAATCGTCTACAGATATCAGCGGCCTCATTAATTATTTCCGGTGAGTTGTTTCCGGCTCGCTTCCCCCCGATGAGAACCTCCAGTCGTGATATATCACTGAGAATGTTACCAGGACAACTACGAAACGTCAAGACGTTTTGACCACTACCTGAAATTACTGGAGATTTAGAAAATCCCTCCCCACTACTATAATCAGGTGTTTCCAACAGTTTTTCTAAATCCGTATTTTGTAAATAACTAAAAGGATCATCATCATCTCGATCAGATGATCCAAGCAAAGCTTGGGGTGGTAGTTGTTGTTGAGATTTTTCTTGTTTAGCAGGTGAAAAAGATATTTTTTTTGCAGGTTGTCGTCGCTGCCGCTGCAGTTTTTGTGGTTTTCGTTGTGATTTTTGTTCTTCATATCGTTTATACACTATACCCACCGCATTGATATATTCAATGTATGATGCACTATCTGTCTTAATTTGACTTTTTTGTTTTAATTTTGTAAAATATATCAGCCCAATGTTGTATACCTCTTACATACTTGTGCTGTTCTGGTTTTAACATTTTTTTTCTGTTTTCATACGTCGTAACAACAAGTGCAGGAAACTCTGCTGCTTCAGTCTTATCAATTGTTGCTAACCCTTCTTTGTTAAATCGCGCGCGTAATTCATCTACTATTTTATCATTGGTCTTTCTCGGACCAGGTGGGGTTTTTTGTAACAACGCTGATGTCTTTTCAGTTTCCGCTGCTATCTTTTCAAGCACACCAAGAACAGGCACTTCTCGTCGCTTGCCTTCCTCAGGAATGTCTCCAAATATTGCTCGTTCAGTTGCTGTTTTCACATCGCTGGTTGCCTTAGTTACCGTGGCGAACAGTTGTTCACTTGACACAGAAAAGTCAGTCTGCGCTTGTTGTCGTTGTTGAAGTTTCTCACGAAGTCTGTCTCGAACCGGTATAAACTTTTTAATTGCTAATAGCCGCTCTCGGGCTAATCTAGTTGTATGTGATTCACCTACCATATATTGTTTGTGAACTTAATTTTCAAATGTGAAACTATCACAATTAAAAGATGAGTTATTAAATAATGTACCATCAAGCTAACGTATCCATCTCCGACAAGGTTAAACTGTACGATGCTATCCGCGAATGTTTCAGAAATAACGTCGCTGGGGTTTTCAAAATTGTAATGTCTGAGAACGGCGATGAACGATTTTTGTTAACGACGCGGCAACAACAACAACTACGTGAAAATGGAGGCGTCGCGGTGATTACTTGCTACCACTACCAGATCATCCAGTACGCACATAACTGCATAAGCAGGCCCAAACTGCTGAGTATCCTTTCAGGAGAAAATCCCATGTGAGTGTTACAAAAAACGCTAAAAAAAAATTATTTTTTAAATTATTTACTGAAAGTCTATCACTCACGTGGTTAAGATACTGGTTTTTCCTCGTTTAACATTTTTCTAAGATCACGAATCTTAGAACTAATTTCAGCTCGTTTTTGATACTCTTGGCCGAGCTTTTGACGTATTGCTTCAACGGTGGTAAATAGCGTTATAAATACATCAATATCGTTACCGTACAAACAAGCATAGATGGACTTTTGAATTCCTTTCACGAGTCTGTACATTTTAGGTAAAACATAACGACCCTTACTAGACTGATACTCAATATCTTCATATTCCGAGGTAATCTTGTCACAGTCGAGACCTTCAAATAATACTATCCCGTTATTTTTTAAATTTTAGATTTCGGCAATTATAGCATTTACATCTTTGATATCCATTATTTATATTTTTATATAAATATAGTATACTGTATCTCTAATTATTAAAAAAAATTTGGGGTCATTTTTGACCCGTCTTTTGAAGGACAGTACAATGCCGCATATCTCCACTCGAGTGTTGCGGCAGATTTTAGGCATACATAAATGGACAGTACAATGCCGTATATCTCCACTCGAGTGTTGCGGCAGATTTTAGGCATACATAAATGGACAGTACAATGCCGTATATCTCCACTCGAGTGTTGCGGCAGATTTTAGGCATACGCATACTTAATTAATGGACAGTACAATGCCGTATATCTCCACTCGAGTGTTGCGGCAGGTTTTTGGCATACACATACTTAATTAAGGATGGGACTTGCGATGTCCCCAAAGCATACATCTCCGAAGGGGAGGCCTAAAGTGACAAACATCATCTTAGACCGCCCAGAAGATATGCTTGGGAGGACATTCACAACCATATTCAATGAAACGATGATGGAATTTGTGATGTAATGATTTGGGACGGCACAAGACAGCACAAACATGAAACGACGGGGCGGATTTTCTACGGCCAACCAACCAATCAAAAGCAGCCCAATTAAATTAACCCGGTTGCATGATTGTGAACAAAAGACAACCACACGCCCGGGTTAATGGCGTTGGTTAGTTTTGATCGGTCGCATTGGCCTTCGAAAGCCCCAGCTTTCTACCTTTTATATGCTATATAAGGTGACTAATACAGCAGCGTTGATTCACGAGTGTGTTATTTTATTTCCTTGAATTACTTATTAATGCTGTTTCACAACATTTAAATGAGACAAAATATTTGAATAAAACATTAAACAAAAGAATAAAGTTGTTAGATAACAGCGTGTATTTCATTGGTTTCATCGTAAAATGATTAATTAATCGTAATATTAATTGGACTCCAAGCAGAGCTTGGGGGAAATAACTCTGTCATGCTATTTTATTATTGTACGATTTATCTCCCTTGATATATGAAAATTGTATCCTGTGTGCACGTAGTAGTAATTGAACTCCAAGCAGAGCTTGGGGGACGTAACTTTGTCATGCGACTTTATTATTGAACGATTTATTCCCCTTGATATATGAAAATTTTATTTTATGATCATTTTTCTTTGACAGAGTTAATTTTTGAATTCCTTCTGCTACTCTTTGTACTGAAGGACTATAAATATCGAAATATCTACTGGCTTCATTTATTGACAGAAATATTTTCTCCTCGCTGGTTTCTGTATCAAATGATTTGACGGATCTCTTTCCAACTGACTTACAGGTCCCTGTCCCGCCCCTTTTTGCATTCTGACTTTGTGAGACGGCTTGAAGATTCTCAAGACAATTATCAGCCTTGTTATTATTGATATGATCAATCACAAGGCCATCTTTGATCAATCCGTTGTGACATTCGTATACGAATCGATGACAATAATATCTTTTTTTCCCAGCTGTAAACGTTAAGTATCCTCTATTATTTACCCGTTCAACCGGTTTTTTTAGTATGCAATTTCTAATAACACCATCACGGGATGCTTCATAATTAACAAGCACTGGGTGAGGTCTGAAATCTTGGCTCATTTGTATAATAATACTATTTGTCTAATTTATTATTTGCTTTAATTATAAGTCTATCAATGTAGTCTTGAGGGTTTTTTATGATTTGTCCTTGATTTTATCAAGGTCGTTAAGGTCAATGACTGCATTTTTTATTCGTTTGTCATAAAAGCGTTTTAGTTCCCTGTATCGTTTGCCGCCGCAACTGAGACATAATTGTGATTTTCCCCTTACCCCAGCCACACGTTGGAGGCATGGGAGAGAACCAAAACTTCCTCGCCGAACGCTTTGTAAATGATGCCCACAGAATTCGCTTCTGCATGATTTGTTACACGGGGTTGTTGATCCAATCATAAGCCACTTGCAGTGATTCATTATACTATATTTTTCTATTTAAATACTTTTTTTAATTATAATATGGAAGAGTTCAAGAGATTATCGAAAATCGAACCTTGCAGAAATACTTAATTCAATCTCGATAGAGTCTCTGATACACCAAAACGTCTAATCGGTGACAGAACTATACTAAGTAAAATCAAGGAGTGTTTTAATGAATTCTACCGAGACGGAGCAGCATACTGTTGGTCGACATTTCGAATTATACACGAGGATGTCAATGTACCTAACATCGATGCTACCATGAATGATGAAAGAGCAGCTGAGAAGATTTCACACCTTGGCGAGCCAACGGGGTGGAAATCTAAAGATGGAAATCCAAAGGATTTCAAACAGAAGTATTTTTTCAGAATAAAATTCATTATCGAAGTCGAAGGCAAATGGATTATCAAGGATAAATTTGAACCAATCCTCAAGTATAAAAAATCTGTCATTGTGAGTAGAGATTCCAAACCAGGAATTCTAACTGGAATCGACAAACCATACTACGAGAGATCTTATCCTGTAACAGCAATCGTATATGGAATATACCCGTTAAATGATAAACCCGATATCGCAAAACTAGCTCCTATGAAATATTCTAGTTCACTGAATTGTGTAGCAACACGGGTAATGGAACACTTCACAAATGCATCCCGAGCAAATAAACTAACTGATCTGCGACGTGGGAAAATAACCGAATGGGAACTGACAGTGAAACAGCACGGTGCAAAGATTTCTGATATAGCTAAATTAGAAACATCATTAAGATTCCCAATATCAGTAATGACGATAACCGGAGAAGTTTTATACGAACCGAAATATAACAAAAATGGAGCTCCAATACAAATTATTGATCATAACGAACACGCGTGGACACCTGCAGTAACAATATTTTCACGAGATAGAACCGTGAGATATATCCCCCCGGAATTTTCCGGGGAGTTCGTCGGAGATGTTTTTTATAATGAGAAATTATTCGATGCTATTCATGCGTTGTGTAAAGATGATCCTGTGTCAGTGTGGTTACTTAGAAGTGATGAAGATCCCGAAATAGGATTTGATCAATTTGTAAGACCAAATGGTGAATTATATCGCGTTGAAGAATTAGATAACAGAATGAGAAAAATCGCTAATGATTTTTCAACGGAGAGTTTCCATGAAAAACTACTCACGGATAGTTTTACTATTCCATCAGTGGTAGCTCACTTCGCAACAGAAAAAACTCATGGCGTTCAACACGAAGTGATTTTCTCGAGGATGTTAAATTGAGTTGCGTCGAATTTAGTCATGGAGGACTGTGGAATACAAAATACTCACGTGATGGTATGATTTCAATTGATATAGCTGCGTGTTATCCAGGGAGTTTTCTTGGATATGGAGAAGCCGCTGAATACTTTAAACGATTTGGACACCCCACGCATGAAATGACTCGTGTTGCGATTAATGGGCCATTACCTGATTTTGATTTAACCGGATTCGCTCGTGTGATATCATTTGAACTCGCTACAGGGTTACATCCGTGTAGTTATGTTTGGCTTGGTAGACATATATCTGAAAAGGCCTGGATGCCAATAGTGTTACTACGATATATGATTGATTGTGAGATGTTACAATCGTTGATTGTTTCCGAAGCTATTATATGCTATCCAGCTCAGAAAGAAGTTTGGCTACCACAACCCGATCTAGATCGTATAATTAGCGAACAGCGAAAACAGTTTCCAGATTTCAGCGAGGAAGAAGTCATGAATTGGTCTAAGAAGTTATTTGAAATTAAAAAAGAACAAGCAAAAGATTTTGGACGAAGAATAATCGGTAAATTTACCCAGGGTGGAAGATACGACAATGCAAAATATTCCTCGCGGTTGTTCATAGACGTCGCTGAATACGATTTTATTGTAACGGATTTAACGAAACAGGGAAAACTTGTAAATCGTAAAGACGCTTTTCTATCCAATGGTGAGAAATTGGGTACGGTTGTTACCTATTGTGATGGATATATTAAACAATATACACATCTGAGAAGTTCTATGCTAACTTATGCTTCTATCAATTTATTTTCGATGATAAATAGATTTCCTAATAACGCAGTTAGAGTAGCCACTGATTCTATTTATATCCACGAGAAATACAAATCAGATGTAGCTAAATTTACATCCCAGGAGGAAGCATGGGGACGTTGGCAATTTAAAAAGGAAAAACTACATGAGTATTGTGAATCGGCAGATGTTACCATGGATGAAAAGTACTTAAAGTGTGATAAGATTCAATCAGAATTTTCTAATGCACCACCGGTATCTGATCCAATATGTAGATACAAGACAGTTTATTTAAACGGTTGTGGTGGGTCAGGAAAGACAACTCGTGCAATTGAATTATATCGTCGGTCAAATATGATTGTGTTAACACCGACTCACAGACTCGCCAGAGAGATGATACAGCGAGGGGTAAATGCCTGTACTTATCACAGTTTCTTTCGATGGAAAGGCGATGAATGGACTCCTGATCGAATGGGCGATAAATTCATTCCTGAAATCATGATTTTGGATGAAATATGCACGGTATCGTTGAGAGTATTACAAACATTTCTCGAATGGTTGTTAAACAAAAACAAAAAAGTAGTCATATGCGGTGATCACGGCCAACCACCACCATTTGTCGGTGCATCTCCACATGAATGGCTAAAGGGTTTTGTAGACTACTATGAAGAAATTACAACTGATTATAGATCACTTGATGAACAATTACGCGAGTTCAAAGCACTGATTAGATTACAGCCGGATAAAATCCAATGTGAAATAGCGCGTGAAATAATTTCAGAAACTCCCATGAATGATTTTTGGGAAACGTGGAGACCAAATGATTTGATAGTAGCAAGTAGAAAAATGGTCAGAGACACACTTCAGATGAAGTTATTTGAAACGCATAAAGAAAAATTTGCAACACTTCCAGTACCGTTGTGTTATAGGCCTTCGGATACACGAAAGCAGAATATTGAAGTTGATATTCCAGGGAAGAGTGAAAAGCAGATTCTCGTGTTAAATGATATTGTGCTAGTTGATATCAGCGTCGTTGAAGATGCATTGCGTGCTAATAAATCCCCGTGGACGCTAGGATACGCAGCGACGATACATTCTTCACAGGGATTGACTATATCGGATACAATTGTTTGGATGGTAGATAATCGCATTGAATGGTCGAATTTAGTCTATCTTGCAGTATCCAGAGTGAGGAGATTAAATCAACTTCGAAGAGTTGTTTTCGATGATGAAATCATTGGTGACGATGATGACACTACAATGGATGATGCTAGCATCATTAATAAAAAACTCTCCGGTTGTAAACAACAGGATAAAAAAAATAATAGAGAATTTGACATTGATGCTAAATTAATAATTACGCTGAAACAACAACAGAATAATCACTGCGCGAGTTGCAATTGTATAATGCGTTGGCAGTATTCGGATAAAGATCCTCGCCAATTTACCGTAGACAGAAAGAATAGCAGCATTGGTCATACCAACGATAATGTTATGCTGAGTTGTCTTGAGTGCAACAGACGAAGTGGTGCTAGTTAAGACCATGAGGTGGCAATTGAGTATCGTCAGGAATCACTTGTAATTGTTCGCGTGTAAAACCCCTCTGAGGGGCAGTTGAATCCAGTTTATAGATTGGAGGTCTACCAGTTGATTGTGTTATAGTAGATATCTTGTGTGCAGTAACACTCCAAATAGGATCAGTAGCCCTTTTTCTGCCACCTTCAAGCTCTCCTGGTTCGTATAAATATCTCACAGTGACATTACTACCAAGAATTGGTTCTTTGAAATCTTTTTGTGAAATTCCTTGGATTTCCATTTTTGGTATGGACGCTTTCTTAATCGCGTTGACAGGTTTCATGTTAATTGTTCGAGTAATCTCGTTATTGAGCGCGGTAATCACAGCTGGCAATCTCTTAACCCATTCACGGGATCTTTTATCCTGAATAAACTCCTTCTCGCGTATTGATATCCAAATAACCGCTCAGCAAGAGTCCGATTAAATCGTTCAACAATTGCCTGATCGCGATGTAGCGCAGTATGCCCTCGTCTGATGGTGACATTATGATGTTTCATCGCTGATAACACTGCACCCTGAAATTCCTTGCCAGGATCAACTTGTAACAGATTCGGACAACGCAGAGGACCCTTTCGATAAATCTTTTTAAATGCAGAAGCTACTTCAGTAGCTGACTTTGTTTTTAGCGGTTCTGCTTGTTTGTATCGACTCGCATCGTCAACTACGGTTAGCGCGTATTTGTAACCGTTGTCATGTGGTAAAAACAATAAATCAGCTTGATGAACTTCATTAGGTGTTGTAACATCAAAATGCGAGAAATTGATTTGTTTAGGCGGTGGTAGATAAATCTGCCATAGTGCCTGTTTGGATAACCAATTAGCCGCAGTAGACTTTTTCACTTTTGCGGCGTTGGCGAGTTTATTGACTGCAGCGTTACCTCTCCAGTATCCTTTTGGAGAATAATAAATAGATTCCATATTATTAATTACCAGCACCCATCATCAATTTGCCTTTCATAGCTGATTTTACCAACCACGAAGCCAATTTTTCTTTGAAAGATTTATCAGGAATAGCATTTAACGCATGAATTAATTTCACATCTGCGAGATGCCTGTGTTGCAGATTGCTGCTTTTATATGCAACATCATGAGCGTGACACGCCTTATCAATGGCGTTTATCGGATACTCGCCGGATCTGGGTTGATTTTGATCATCAAGTCTGATATCTAATCGTGTTCCGGGGCCACAGTAGCTATATCCTGGAAGGTGCTTTTCTCCGGCGTACTTTGCCCATGGGGTTCCAGGGAGTTTTGCCAATTTGGCTGCGATATCACCTCCTCGTTTTTTTCTAAAACATCTCCGAATTGTAAAATCTTTGATTTTGTGGAAATAAATCTAAATTTTTTTGTACCACATTGCACGCATTTACCAGAAAGCGCTGATCGGTTATTTTTAGTTGTAATCGTCGCCACATCATTTGTGCCAGTACGCGTTTTACACTTCACACAATATAGATCCATAATTTATGTATAGAGATATGGATATAATTGATTTTTCAGCGACTAAAGCAAGAGAACCGGTTAAGCATCATGCAGCGCTACCAAACTCTATCCGGATGATTATAAGCGGGCCATCTGGATCCGGCAAGACGCAATTGTTACTCAATTTAATAATGAGATGGATGAAGTGGGATAAGTTGTATTTAATTGCCCCTAGCGTAGATGATCAACGATGTTATGAAGTGTTAAAGGATTTTAACGAGAATGCCTCAGAAATTAAGGGTGAGAACGCCATTGATTTTATAACTGATATTGACGAGGCACCATCCGTGGATGACCTTGATGGGAACATTAATAATTTAGTCGTATACGACAATGTGATGTTAGACAATCAAAAAAATCCTGCTAGGATCTTTTCCAGAGGCAGGCATAAAAACACCGACGTGATATATGTCACTCAACGATACACTCAGATTCCAAAACAGATCAGAGATAACTGTAATATTCTTGCTGTGTTTAACGGCGTTGATACACATACGTTACGAAATATTTGGCAGACATGGTGCTCTGATATGGACTTCAATCAATTTTAAAATTTCTTTAGTAACGCTCTGTCAACCCCGTATGGATTTATAACAATAAATTTACATGATCCTCGAACACGATATCGTATCGGACTCGATCAAATATTTGGTTAAACTCGTAAAAAAAATTATTAACCTGTAGCAGCAGAGAGGGTGAACGACAACGACGCTGGCGTAGACGAGGAAGCGTTGGTTGTCGACACTTTTTTTACTACTTGGTAGAAGCCTCATATTTCCGAATCGACGTCTCTATAAAGTTGTAGGGTTCACCCTCTCTGCTGCTAATGACACTGTGCATATTTCATCATAAAATTATGATTTCAGGAATAAATTTCTCGTCCATACGCTCAGGAGTCCACTTATCTCCTTTCCATCGAAAGAAACTGTGATAAGTACAGGCATTTACCCCGCGCTGTATCATCTCCCTTGCAAGTCTGTGAGTTGGTGTTAGTACAATCATGTTTGACTTCCCACGGAATAATTCAATTGCATGAGTAGTCTTTCCTGATCCACCAAAGCCGTTTAAATAAACTGTTTTATATCTACAGATTGGATCAGATATCGATGGTGCATTAGAAAATTCTGAACACTGATTGCTTTATAAAAAATTATTTTCAATCGTAACATCTGCTGATTGGATATAATCATGAAGCATTTCTCGCTTAATTCTCCATGATCCCCAACTCTCGTCAGAATTTATGAATTCAGCCACATCGCTGCTTATGTAAAATGAATCAGTGGTGACTCTAACTGCGGTGTCAGGAAATCTATTTATCATCGAAAATAAATTGATAGAAGCATATGCGAGCATAGAAGCTCTCAAATGTGTGTATTGTGGACTGTATACATCGTTGTATGTAACAATTGTACCTAATTTGGTTCCATCGGACAGAAATGCGTCTTTTCGATCGACATATATGCCTTTATTCGTTAGATCCGCGATTAAAAAATCGTATTCAGCATTGTCTATAATCAACCGTGAAGAATATCTTGTATTGTCGTTTTTGCCACCCTGAGTAAATTTACCAATTATTCTTCTACTGAGATCTTTTGCTCTTTTGTTTCTGGTTTCAAATAACTGTTTGGACCATTTTACAATTTCTTCTTTGTTGAAATTTGGAAACAGTTTTCGATGTTCGCTAATTATTTTTTCTATATCAGTTTGTGGTAACCAGACTGATTTCAGTGCTCGATAGGATATAATCGCTTCACTGACAATTAACGATTGTAACATCCCACAATCAATCATATATCTCAATATCACTATTGGCATCCAGTGTTTTTCAGACATGTGTAAACCAATCCAAAGATAACTACACGGATGAAGTCCTGTAGCCAATTCAAATGATACTACACGAGCGAATCCGGTTAAATCAAAATGTGGCAGCGGACCATTAATCGCAACACTAGCCATTTCATGTGTGGGGTGTCCAAATCGTTTGAAGTACTCAGCGCATTCTCCATACCCGAGAAAACTCCCGGGGCAACACGCAATCATATCAACGGAAATAACGGTTTCAGTGTCATATTTTGTATTCCATAATCCACCATGGCTGTATTCAATACAGCTCAATCTGACATCTGATAGAAACTCACTTCATGTTGGTTTCCACGCGTTTTTCTTCCTAGCAAAATGTGCTACAACCAAGGGAAGTGTAAAATAGTTTGTTAGTAATTGTTCGTTGTCTTCCCCCAGAGAAAACTCACTAGCTAGTTTTTTCATTTGATTATTCAGCTCTTCAGTACGGTACAATTCTCCGTTGGGTCTTACAAACTGATCGAATCCACATTCATTGTCTGCAGCACTGTGAAATAGCGACATCGGCACAGGATCTTTTTTACTCAAATTGTAAATAGCATCAAATAATTTCTGCTCGGAAAAACACTGTCCAAGTTCGGGTATATATTTTACAGTTCGTGTTCGTGGAAATATTGTTACTGCACATGACCACGCGTGTTCGTTATGATCAATAATTTGTATTGACGTTCCTTTTTTGATTGATATTTCGGTTCGTGTAATACTTCTCCGGTTATTGTCGCTACTGATATTGGAAATCTCAATGATGTTTCTAATTTAACTATATCCTGAATTGTTGCCCCATGCTGTTTCACCGTTAATTCCCATTCATTTATTATTTTTAGTCTTAGATCAGTTAATTTATTTCCACGCAATGCATTTGTGAAGTGTTCTATTATTCGTTCTGCTACACAATTCAACGTTGAATCCGACGATAGTTTCATTGGTGCTAGTTTTGCAATATCAGGTTTGTCATTTAACGAATATATCCCATAAACAACTGCTGTTACAGGATAAGATCTCTCGTAGCATGGTTTGTCAATTCCAGTCAAAATTCCTGTTTTGGAATCTTGATTCACAGTGATAGTTTTTTTATCCTTCAAGATGGGTTCGTATTTATCCCTGATGATCCAATCTCCAGTGTCTGAACGGATAATGAATTTTATTCTAAAAAAATACCCTTTTCGCCCAAGATGTGAGATTATCACTGATGCTTTTTCATCATTCATTGTAGCGTCAACACGGCCATCAATTCGAAATGTTGACCAACATTGAGATGCTCCATCACGCTTGAATTCATTAACACAATCTCTGATTTTATCAATCATGGTTCTATCAATAATTTTATTATTTGGTGTATCAGAAACTCTATCAAGATTGAATTTAGCATTTTTCCAAGGCGCAATTTTTGATAATCTCTCGAACTCCTCCATGCTATAATTAAAACAAGTATTTAAATAGAAAGATTTTATATAATGAATCATTGCAAATGGCTCATGATTGGATCAACGACTCCGTGTAACAAATCATGCAGCAATGAATTCTCTGGGTATCATATGCAAAGCTTTCGGCGTGAAAGCCTTGGTCCTCTACCCTGCATACGATGTGGGGTCGGGGTTAGAGGAAAATCGCAGTTGTGTCTGAATTGTGGTGGTAAGCGATTCAGAGAGTTGAAGCGCTACTATGATAAAAGACTCCTCAAGACTACATTGGGAGATTCTCCAGTGATGTTATTATTAGAGCAAACAATGAATTAGACAAATAGTATTAGTATACAAATAAAGCAAGAATTCAGACAGCATCCTGTGATTACAAATTATGAAGCATCCGGTGATCGTACTGTCAGATACTGCAGATTGAAGAAACCAGATGGTGCTGACAATGGTATGGGGTATTTGGTGTTTTGCGCTGGAAAGAAAACTTATCTCAATCACATAATAGTGTATGAATGTTTCCATGGATTGAACAAAGATGGTTTTGTTATTGATCATATTGATTCTAATCCAAAGAACAATTCTTTTGAGTATTTACGAGCTGTTACACAAAGTGAGAATTTAAAACGAGGGAAGACTGGACAATACTCGAAAAAAGCGAAACCCATAAAATCTTTTAATACAACAAATAACGAAGAAAAAATATTTTCATCTATAAACGAAGACGGAAAATATTTCGATATTTGTGAACCGTCAGTACGAAACGTTGCAAAAGGAATCTATCGATCTGCGATTTCAAAAAAGACCGAACAAAAAATTCAATTCATTTATGTCTGAGTCATTTATCTTTGAGAAAAATAGTTTTTGTATTAGAAATATGTATTTTCATATATGAATTCTAAACATATGAATATGATTATAGCTGAAATTTCAAAATTGAAAAGTCAAGATATTAAACTATCTGACAATTTAAATCCTGATCAACTGACGTTCAGGATATAGAATACGGTATTATGACTAACAAGTATATGCTACCAAAGAAATATGCGTTAATCAAAAAAATTCAGAATTCTATTCGGGACTCTCTTGCATTTGGTAGTGACGTAACTGTGTTTGTCCCGCTATTTACTACCGTGGAAAGAATACGAAAATAATTGGGTAGGGATTATGAATTGAAAAAAGATGTTAATTCTAAAATTAGAAACATACGATCGTTAATTCAAGAAAATGAAAAAAGCAACTAACGATTTGACAAACAGTCGAAATTGAATTCTAATCGAAATTGTCTACGAGAATTTCCATGCAAAATCGACTACTTTACCCGACTGAAATTATTGTCATTTTTTAGCATTTGTTGATTAAAATTATCGATTTTTTGGTAAAAAAATAATCAAAAATGAATCCTAACAGATTTTTACGAAGAGAATTTCCATGCTAAATCGACGATTTGAACCGACTGAAAACCACCAAAACAGTCAAAAAATCAATGAAAATCAATGAAAAACCACCAAAAATCAATGAAAACCCACCAAAAACAGTGAATAAAAATAAAATTTCTGTTTATAAAAAATATTTCACAGTGAATAAAAAATAAAATTTCTGTTTATAAAAAATAAAATTAATCCAACAATTATCAATCGAAAAAGGCTACGGTAATTCAACCATTTAACCCGACTGAGATGTCAAAAACCACCAATAACAGTCAAAAATACAATTTGCAATTTATAATTACAATAATTTTTTATTTCAAATTAACTGAAAAATGTCTTTGTCTGTTAGGTCGGGTTATGTTATCTCTTCGGGAATTCAAATTGAAAAATTTTTTGCAACTTCAAATAATGGTCAACGAAGCTTTAACAACTAGATTGACTCGTGAGCGACTAGATGCAATTAAGAGGTTTATACCCATTCGCGACTCTGTCAGGAATAAACTACAAGCTAGACAGAGTCTTCAATATGACTTTTCCACTGATACACAACAGTTATTTAAACCGTTAATTAGCGCAACCGAGGATGTAACATCAGCAATTTCTAAACAAGACGAGTTTTTTCTCCCTGTGTTAGAAAAATTAGCATAAAGAACTAAACATACAAAACTAAATCATTAAAATCACTTCCTCAGGATATATCAACCTCTTCAGAACGAAAATTTGAAGATTTCAGGAATAACAACAACGACTAGTTAGTGGACCAGCTAGACCAAAGAAATTAGCGGATCTATTTACCGAAAAAGCTAAACAACGAATTCTCAACGAGGATATAGACAATTTAGGTGAATTTGCTGCTAACAGCTATGATTCACAAGAGAAGTTTTTCACGTACAATTATACGGATTATAGAATGTCACATAATGAATGGGCTGATATAGTGTATGAAATACATACTGGGAAATTAGATGGAAGGATGGAGGAATATAGAGACTTCAAGAGAAAATTTCAACACCAAATACGACAGCAAAAACAAGACCCATACGATGAGAAGGAATTTTCCCAGAGAGAGACTCTGGGGAGTGGAATTTCAGGTAGTGGTCTAGTTGGAAAAGCTAGCGTTTCATGTCCTGGTAATATTCTCAGCGATATAGCACGATTAGAAGTTCTCATCGGAGGGAAACGAGCTGGAAATAACTCACCGGAAATAATCAATGAAGCAGATGATATCTGCAGGCGGTTATTTGTCGGCGGTATCATGGATATTGCAACATATCGAGATTTCATTGGCGAGTTAGTGGAGGATTAAGGATGAATAACTGATTAGATAAATAAAAATTGAATAAGAATGATCATACACTACAACCATGACAAACCAGCCAGCGGCTATGTAGATAATTCCCGGTTTCCAGTTTATAGAGTATACTATGGTGATGATCTCGGTAATACAATTGCGGGGTTATTTGCAAGAATAGCTGCAAAAGTGGCGCCGCTAGTAAAACAATTAGGAATGAAAGCAATTGATGTTATTCGTGATAAGGGTATTAGTGCTGTTGGAGATCTTGCCCGGAAAGCGTTTTCAGCCGCAAAGGATAAATTAACAGCGCTAGTTCGGCGGAGAAAATCCAAAGGAGGACCACTACCGTCTACAGCAGAGATGCCTGCGAGTGTTAGTAAAATTATAAATAACGCAGTAGATTAAAAACTAGCGTCGCTGGTGACTCTCGACCAAAGCAACATCGCAAATATGATAGCGGGAAGTGGCCTGCAACCACGACGGGGGAAATCATACGGATTTTCACGCTAGCAATTTCCAAGCCGCAGGCGAAAAATCGCGATTTAGACTTTGATTAATAGAATAAAATGTTTAAACGGTCACCAGATCCAGCGTTTGATATAGACGGCCCAGTGCACAAGGATGATTCTGTACGTGATTATTAATATTACGCCTATCATGCAATAGACTCAAATAGTCGATCAAGAATTGAACTTCAAGTCCATGATACCAGTAAATACTTTCTACCCGCTGAAGCGTTTATCGAAAAAGAAGGAGAACTTGTAACAGCTGCCGATACTCCTGCTGTACCAGCACCGTATCCAGTTGGTACTCAAGTCGGGTTTGTCAATAATGGTATCATGGTGCTATTTGAGAGTGCAAGATACCTCATCGATGGAAAAGAAATTGAGTCAATAGATCGCGATGTTGATGTGGCTACAACAATAATCGGGCAAGCGAGATATTCCGATGATTATACAAGATCAGCAGGACCTTCTATGATGTTTGCAAAGGATGTTAAAAACACCGCTGGAGGAAATCAATTTGTGGTAAGACAACCAAGAAATCAGGCTAATACTGCCAATGTTGATGCTGAGAATATGATTATAAACAACGATCCTAATTTCAATCTAGGAGCTGCAACACGTATATCAATGGGAGGAGCGCGTAGATCATTTTCATGCGCGATTCCACTACATCATATATTTGGATTCTGTAGAAATGTTCGAAAAGCTATCTACGGGGCGAACCATACAATAGCACTCGTGCGAAAGAGTGATGATAATGACGCAATTTGGAGGATTCCAACAGATGCTGAAAATTCAGATGCTGATGCCGGTAAAGTCATTTTAACAAAACTATCATTGTGGATGCCAGTGTTGACTCCATCAATCACCGCAGAAGAAGGATTACTATCATTTATGGACCAAAGAGGAAAATCATTACTAAGTTGGCTAACGGTAAGTACAGATGTTAAACAATTAAATATTAACGGGTTATTCACGTGGAACCTAGCATCAAAACAAGGCATTGCTGCGCCACGTCATATATTTATTGCGTTACATGATAACACACGAGTTGGCGATCAACGTTTCAGCCATATGATATTTGATCAATTAGATGTTAAAGACGTCTCACTGAGAATAAACGGCCAGCAGGATCCATCTGAAGATGTACAACTTGATTACGGTCAAAATCATATTGCTCGCGTGTATCATAGGTTGTTGTCGTTTATGGCACGCGATCAAAATGTCGATACTGGTCTGCAAATATCACAATACGACTTTAAGAATTTATACCCGGTCTATTACTTTTCGCTGGAACATATTGATTTAAAAAGACAATCCGTCGTTGATATATATATTTTAGAGCTAATGTGCTTCGTGGTGCTATTGCTAATTATGGAGCAGTTGCTGTCATTCTCAGCGATAAATCAATGCTACTCGAAGGTGTTGGTGGAAGAATGAGAGTGGTAGATGCGCCAGTAGAAAATCTATGATTGAAAAATCCTTGTTGAAATTGTAAACGATTTTCTTGATCGGCGATTTAGAATTAATCTGTTATTGTATAATGTCATACAGTCATAGTGTTGCGTTAACTCCCGGTCAGCTCAAGAAATTGCAATCAAAATCGGCTAAGCGATGTGGAACCACAATCACGTTGAAACACAATCAGATGACTGGTGGGGCGAATAAGTTGTCGCTGACAACTCGTCAAGTGAAACACTTCAATGATGCTTTCAAGGATAAAACAGGCATTCAGATCACTCTCTCCGCGGCTGCTATCAAAAATATGATTAAAGCCTGCGGTATATTCCCGTTGTTAGCTGCGATTCCGGCTTTGATTTCAGCAGCAGCCCCAGCGGTGCCTAAAGCAGCGGCGTTAGGAGCCGTTGGTACTGCAGCAGGAATGGCACAAAATAAGGCAACTGGACAGGGATATAAAAGAGGGAAAGGGTCTAAGACAACCAGGAACCCCGTATTCATAGTACAGCGGAAAGGGTCTAAGACTAGGACCGGTTTACTAGTTCCTATGTCAAATTTTGAATTACTCGATGCTGCTAAAAAACTCGCGATTAAAAACTTCAGAGGTGTCTTTATGAAAGATCAGTTACCGGCACAACCCAGCACCGTTGAAACAGGTATTATTAATCTCGATAACAGCACCGGGCCCGGAACTCACTGGGTTGCATACGCGATTGATCCACGTGAGATTGTTTATTTCGATTCATATGGATTAGCGCCGCCGAAGGAATTTATGCGTTATAAAAATCGCTTAAAGACTTCTCCAATGACGACTTGGTATTCTACGCTACCAACACAACAAAGGAATGATCCACCAATATGCGGCAGCGAAGCATTAAATGTCCTTGACGCTATTTCAACATCTGGAAACCACCACATGTTGTTGTAAATGAATACACTAGTAATCGCTTTTTAGAGAAAGATGTATAAAATAACATGATTGATATTTGGGGGAGATCTTTATCAACACTGAAGAAACCAACCACAGAAATGTTTGCAACCGATGGTATAAAGAGAATAATCGAAGATGAAATAGCTGAGACGTTGAACTTAACAAGTGTTGACCCCGGGGAAATAGTTGTATTTCAAGATCGTCAGGGTAAATTGAAAACCAGTAATGTGTCGTTTGATGATATTTTGGTTAAACAACGAAACTCAATCGAGGATACTATCGCGTTATTTTCCGATCAGGGTAAACTCAAGCCGGGTATACTTATTTCGACGATTACAGATCGTTTAAAAACTCTCAATATGATTTGAAAACTTCTCTGTTGGAACTAGCAGCACTTCAATCTAGAATTGAAGATAACGGAAAACAGTTTTCAAATTTTCGTAGAAACATCGTAGATAAATTTATTGGAAACACGTTGGATAAAATTGAAACAAGACTCCCTGATATTAAAAAATCCATCGATGAGACGAAAAACTTCATCGAAGCAATCAAAGATGATCTTCCGAGGATGATAACAATCATTGAAAAGACGAAAATTCCTCATGAGAAAACCAACAACGTAGTATACACGATCCAACACGGATCATTTGCGTGGACAACTACAGACAATATATTAAGTGTCACTGCAACCGTCAAAGGTATTTATCGATTAACACTAGTAACACCGATTAAATTTAATATATCATCGTCAAGTTCATCCACGGTCAACAATACGATTTCAACGATCATCGACAAGGATAAAACCGAACAGTTCACGATAACATCTACTGATAAAAATTTGATTTGGGCTTCAGTAACATGGTATTTGGAATTTGTAGCGGATTTAAGTAAATAACTGTTCCAATTGAAATCGTAAACTGATTTTGGAATAAAATGACTTCGTCATCAACGGTACCTTCGTTATCTCAATATCGTTATGATCAGGCCAGAGAGTCTTAGACTAAACTCAAAGCGTTCACTGAAGAGTATGCAATGAAAATTAAAAAATAACAACGATGAATCACAGCAATTGACGTTACCGTATAATCTGTGAGTGGTGTAATCACCGGAGCTGGTATTATACTATCTTCGGTGACAATGATTGCCCCGAAAACTGTTCCAGTTTGTATATCCGCGGCGACAACAATCACGGGAATAATTTCGATAATAACGATAAAAATACCATCATGCAGCCAGAGTAAACTGCAAGACTACATAATTACATTTCATGTTGTATCAATCGCATACTCGCAATTGTCCTCGTTGATATCGTCGTCGCTCGATGATACAATTATATTAGATAGTGAGTTCTCAGCGATGCTAGATATTTATGATTCCGCGATGTCAAAATTAGAAATAAAACAAGAATATAATAACAATGACAACTCCGCACGAATTACTTCAACGAATAGTGGAGAACACAAATCCAGTACAAACAAGTATGATCTCAATAACATCAACGAATCCAGAATTCAGTGTGAATTTCCTTATCCCAGTCCCCGTAAAGGAGAGAGCGCTAGCAAAACTACGAGTGCATCACAGTTGGCCTAATATCAGATCAAAATCATTTAGTGGTCAACAACCGAATAATTCCTTGGTATTTGCGAGCAAGAATCGCAAAGACGGGACTCCAGACCGGAATGTTGTTTCAATACCAACCGGATCATACCAAATCGAACAAATCAATGCTGAATTCCAGCGTAGAATAAAATCTATTACTGGCAAAGAATCAAAAATCGCTATAACGATTCATGAGCCGACACTATCATCCGCGATTGAGATAAACTCACCAAATTATGTCGTAGCTATCTATCAGAGTTCTATTAGAACCGTACTAGGATGGCCCGAATTACCATCCCGGGGAGAAACCGTTAATTTACACCTGGACCACAAAAATCTGATTATGTCACAGACAGGATAAAATCTGATAATCCAGTAAAAAGTTATTAAGATCACAGAATTACTATAGATTTTTTTGGTCTCGGATACCAACCAAATGGGAGAGGGAAGGAATGGGAGGAAATAGAGGGATATCATTTTATTGGCGAACCTAAAATCGTTGAAAATTTCACAGCGATGAATAATGATTTTTCACTGTTGTTAATATCTCTTAAATCTGGTACTCTTACCCGAGATGAATTTATCA
Organism: Unio delphinus; assembly: GCA_029339505.1. NCBI lineage: Eukaryota > Metazoa > Mollusca > Bivalvia > Unionida > Unionidae > Unio > Unio delphinus. Next base: position 767,357 of record JAQISU010000120.1, read on the forward strand.
GCGTCGTAGAAACATGCAACAAAATTATCGACGATATGGAAACATTTAATTTGAAAATTATTCAAGATATATTAGATGACAATAATCCCCTATCGAGAACAACATTTGCATTAGACTATAAAATCCCCGTCAAAGTTATTCCAACATTCAAACTGCCAGGATATAACGTACCAGAACTAAAAAAAAACTTCTCAGTGACACCATCGATGTTGGTTTTAAAATAATTCATGATGCATGGAAAAAAACAATATCACCGGAAATAAAAATCCTTAAACATACTAATGACCCATAAGGCGGTGGTAGACATATCGCTCCGTACAACGTGAATATATCCTCTGTGATTACGCTCAATTTTACATGTGATGTTATCGAAGGAAGCTATCAAATAAATCTCGAACGATCAAACCATGCTCAGCAGGGATATATTTTGTATTCATTTGCACCGACAGCTCCTCCAGGATTTCTAATTATTGAGTCTCCAGTTAATCAAGTCTATATGCGGTGTCATAATGATTCGCTAACGAGAATTAACTTCAAACTAACTGACCAGTCCAATAATCTAATTGATCTACAAAGTGAGGTTTTACAAATTAGCCAGTTTGTGAAGTCGTGAAAATTCTTCGAATTTCAACAATAATTTTCATCCTAAAAAGATTGTTAACTACATAGGTGAGTGTCCGTCGTTTTTTTTTACCCAATTGAGGCATTTTGAGGAATCCTCAGTTTGCCTCATCGACACCTGGATTCACCCCTGCAAGATCGTGTTCCAGACAAAATCACTAAGGCTCCATTTGCCAAATGGAGACTTTCTTTTTTTATTTGGTTAAAACACGAGATTTTGTAGGAAGGCTCTATTTGTTGTTTTGAGGGGTTTATCGATTTTTTGTTTGAAAAGTTTTCCGGCTCGCCCCCTCTGCTGCCTATCAAAACAGATCACTTCAACGTTTTTTTTTGTTGTTTTTTTTCAAGTCTGAATGATGTTTCGTTGTTCAGGCATTTGCTGACATGTTTGTCTTTTCAACCATTTGTTGCAAAATGCTTTGTGTCTATATCCATATTACAAATACGAATTTAGCCTAAACAGTGCGTACCATGATGAGACCACGCTATTTTAATGAATCAAAATCTATAGTATAGAGCATTATAAACCTTTCTTTCGTGGATTTAACCGGTGCTGCAAAGTGTGTATCACATTACATTTTGCCAATATATTAATGATGTCACGCAGCACTCTGTCCTATGTAATCTATATTGGTACATTGACTGCAAATATATCCGCAAGCATTTAGGTTCTCAGTGCATTACTGTGAAGATAATATTTATCAAACTGATTGTCATAACGTTTCATCGTTGTTTTACTTTTAAACGTTTCCTATGTAAGTTTGTATAATTATTTCATTTTTACCCAAAGATTATACTTTTTATCCAACTGAGCTAAAATGATTTTTTAAGTAACATTCTGGTACGTACCATAACACTCCAACTAAACTAAGGAATAGTATTTATATATTCACTCATGCTGAGATGATTTTTCATTGACATATTCGCATACATTTGATTAAGAATATCACATCTGTAGTTAATTCTAATTGAAGTATATTTACTAATAAGCACACCTATCAATAAATAATTATTAACTTCATAAATATCTTTCAATAATTAATCAATAAATTATATTAAATTCACTATTTCAGTATCAATAAATAGTTGTAAATGTCACACACGCGTTACCTTTAAGAGAGTGATGAATGTAAGGTAAAGGAGTCTCCATATAAATCGTGCGCAGTAGAGAGAATGTTGGTGTACCTCTATGTTACTTTGGTGTAATATGGCTGGGGTTTTCATCATCGCATATTGTTCAGTTGAAATTGCAAATAGTCTTGGCAGACTGCTAACTAAAATGACTGCTCCCTTGTCCATAAATCAACTAGAAATAGTCTATAGTACATTATCTTTAGCAGATAATAAAATACGAAAAAAAATTGCCAGACTGCACAATACCAGCCTCTAAAAGTACAGTAAATTACTTACCAATATATGAAATAGAAAAGTTGTTTTATTATACAATATTCCTCTTATGTTCAGGAAGGAAATATGACAAGTGGAGCTAGGACTTTTGTTTAAAGATGCACATCTAAATTAAGGCCAAGCTGTAAACTCTAGTGTCCATATTTCATCAATCAATCTTACGTCAAAAAAAGTAAATTTAAAGTCATTTAAACGATGTCTAAGATATTAAAAGTTTTATTTAAATGTTCACTATAACCAGTGCGAAAGCTTGGGGAAAATATTGTTCTTTCAATTTTGTAAATCTATGCAATATACCAAACTGTAGATCAAAGGAGATTGTGGAGAGATATATGTTGAAAAGCCAAAAGCAACACAATTTTCTCTAATATCAAGTAAACAACATCAAGCGAACAAATAGACAGTATCATTTTGAGTAGATAAGATATTTTAAAAAGAAGGAGTTATGCCGAGCAAAGATCTTCAATCTGAAAAGGTTACGTTACCCATTTATGTGGAAAAACAAATATCACAACAATTGCAAAAACACTCTTATTAAATTAAGAGATCTTGCTTTTACTAATATTCAAATATTTTTGAATTTTTGTTTTAAAGAAAATTTTTGAATGACCTTGAAGTTCTCGCATGTTTTGTTTATTTCAGAAATCACCTTTGCTCTAGTAGTAGGGAGGGTGGACAGACCGAAACTATTTCAAGCAAACCGAAACCAACTCAGGCAGAAAAGAAACTATTTCATGAAAATCCTAAAGGATTTCAACCGAAACCAATTCAGGCAGACCAAAAAAGAGAAATGGTTTCGGTTTGTCACGCTATATAACCCGGCACCGATGTCGCTGCGGAGATGAATTTTATGGTAAAACTCTTTACGATGAAAACTCACCTCGTAAATCAATCAGATTATTTGACTTGTCAGTAAGATAAAAACTAATTATCATTAACGAATCATTATGACACCACATAGACTGGATTAGTTGGGTCCTCAATTATGAAAACCCTGGAGGTGCTGTTGGTGCAAATGAATATAAGATATATCTTTTTGGGGCTTGATTTGATCTTTCGAGGTTTAATTGATAAGTTCCTTCGATAACATCATATACTAAATTCAATGTAATTACCGATGATATATTGACGTTTTGAGGAGCGATATGTCTCCCGCCTCCGTCTGGGTCATTATTATATTTGAGGATAGTGGTTTGTTATTGTATTTTTTTCTTTTGAAACCATCATCGATGGCATCATTGAGTTTTTTCTTTATTTCAGGTGTATTATATCCTGAAAATTCAAAAATGTGGGAATATCTTCTACGCGTATATTATATTTCTTTGCAAACTTTATTCTCGTTTGGGGGTGAGTATAACCTAATATAAGTTGAACCATTCGTAAATTAAATTATTTGATGTCGGCGATAATTTTATTACATATCTCTGTGTACTTAATGACTCTCTTTCGGAAGGAAGGAATTGTATTAATTACCGTTATAAGTTTATTTATATTCATCGATGTAAACTGTTTGGTAATATTTGGTTCGTCTATTGTAAAATATCCTGTATTATTAGTTTCTGCTAGTTTTCTTAAATGATTAAAAGTAGTATCTAGCGGTAACACATATGTTAATTTAGAACGAGGATGTAGTAGCCAGGATAATAGGATGAGAGGGAAAATGGAAGATAGCGCTATAGTATAACCGTTATAACTCTGCTTCGTGGAAGTATAGTCGGATATTTGTGGTTTAGGTAGTGGTGCTTGTTCAGGCCATCCTAACACGGTTTTTATAGAACTATGATAGATATATACGGCATACCCGGGCGAATTTATCTCAATGGCAGATGATAACATCGGCTCATGAACTGTTATATTGTTTTTTGATTTTTTTCCAGTAATGGATTTTATTCTGTGTTGTAATTCATTATTAATTTGTTCAATTTGGTATGACCCACATGGTAACGAAACAACGTTCGAGTCAGGAGTACCATCGGGTTTATTCTTACTCGCAAACACCAGGGAATTAATTGGATGTTGACCACCGAAAGACGCTGATCTAATATTAGGCCAACTGTGATACACTCGTACGTTTGCTTACGCTATCTCCTTCACAGAAACCGCAGTAGGTAAATTGACACTGAATTCAGGATTCGGTGAGGTTATTGAGATCATGCTAGTTTTTACCAGGGTTGTGTTTTCCGCTATTCGTTGCAGTAATTCTTGGGATGTCGAAATTTGTTATTATATTCGTGTTGTCGCTCTAACTTTGACATCGCGGAATAATAAACAAGTATTATAGCTGAGAACACACTATCGGATATTAATGTATCATCGAGTGACGACGACATCATCGAGGATAATTAGGAGTATGTGGTTGACACAGCATGGAACTTAACTACGTAATCTTGCAGTTTGCGCTGGCTACATGATGATATTATTTTTGTTATAATCGAAATAATTCCCGCGATTGCTGGCAAAACCGAATTTGTCAAACGTTTGATCGAACATAAACATCATTTGATCGATCGTCCACCTCAGCGCATCGTGTGGTGTTACAAAGAGTGGCAATCGGCATACAGCCTCTTGCAAGAAAGTCAAGGTGATTCCATTGTGTTTGTAGCAGGCATTCCTAAAAAAGACGAGGGGATCGTGTCTGACCCTAGTCAAACTCATTGGGTTATTTTTGACATGTTAGGAGAAGAAGAAGAAGAAATTAAACTATGGTTTACGCGTAAAGGGCATCATCGTAATGCCAGTGTCATTTACATTACACAAAATTTATTTCAACAAAGTAAAGCCCATCGTACCGTTAGTCTTAATGCTCATTACGCGGTCTTGTTTAAAAGTCCTCGAGATAAATCACAAGTGCAAGTTTTAGCCAAACAGTTAGGAACACCTTGGCTGACTCATGCGTACGATGATGCCACTCAAACGCCACACGCCTATTTACTCGTGGATTTAAAACCCACTACCCCTGATTATTAGCGATTTCGTACCGATTTGTTTCACGACTGGTGTCAAGACGGAGGACCTGTCGTGTACACGTCCTCCTCGTCGACATAACACTATGAAGCACTAAAAAAATCTATAAAAACCTTGGGTTACTTTGACCTTGTCTCATACATCGTCAACATGACGTCCCTTCAGTCTCATCTTCCGATCAAATTGATTCGTGCCTTGTACGGCATCAGTCGCGAAAACAATCCACAAATACGTGCTCACGTCTTAGAAGCCAGTCTCAAAGAAGTCTTACGATGGTTTACGGTGACAGCACGTCAAATACTGCAAGGCATCATTCACATTCCACATCAAACCAAACGATTTTTTGACAGAAACAAAGTAGCCTTGACGCAACTGGCCAATCCTCGCATTGACACTCACACCAAAAAGCAAATCATATTGAAACCTGGAGGTAGTGGTTCTCTAGGAGGTGTCATCATTCGTTCCCTTTTAAAATGGGATCCCAATACTCCCAAAGTTCACCCTAAGAAGAAAACAAAAAAAGCCAAACAAACCCCTAAGAAAAAGAACAAGGGTACCAAGACCAAAGCACAGAAAAAGAAAAGTCCACAGAAAAAAGCGGTCACCCGCAAAAGAGGCACTTCGGCCAGGACGCAACCTTATCTTCGTCAACCACGACCTGTAAGAAAAGATCTACAAGGACGTTTAGCAGGGACTACGTTGCCAGTAGCCTCAGGAGCTGCCACTTCTCCGTTGCGGGTGATGCCAGCCAAACCCAATTTGACACCCGTTTTTCCTAATTTGATGAAACATTGGAAATATGCGTCTCCCAAAACGTCTCCTCCACCGGAGACACCCTCATCGACATTAGCGGCAGTAGCAGCTGCTCACAAAGTACCTGCCCCGAAAGTCAAAGTCCAAGAAAGATCTGGCATGTTAAAGAGTTTACTAGATTTGTCCAAACAAGAACTGTCCCGATTGAGTCCATTGCGAACTCCTTCACGACGTGTGTTACCTGTCATGAAGTTGATACGACGCAAAGATAATCAGTGGCGTCGCATTCCAGTATAAAAATATGACTTGAGGACCACGACGTCAATCAGTATTTGTTCAGTGCTGATGCTGAACACTCAAGGATGCCTCCTCAAAAACATGCACACCACCACTACCCTTGTCGTTCTGCTGTCCAAAAAGGAACAAGACAATCTCGTCATCTCACCAAAAGCTTTAAAACCAAACATCAACGTCCTTCCCTCCAAAGACGTAGACCTTTAAAGAAAAAGAAGAGACACCAAAAAGGAGGATCCTTTGACAATTTTGGGAAACACATTGTTACCTTTTTGACGAAGCGATAGTTCCCAAAAAAAGTAAATGAAAGAGAGTGTATACCAAGTCATTGACACTAGTGGTATTGTGAAACGAACAAGCAAAGATGGCACCTCGCAGAAAACATTTTTCTACACTCCACAAAGGAAAGAAAAGGAAAGGACGTTTAGCCAAACATCGACACGTTCTTCGTCAAAGGACACAAAAGAAAATACCCAAACGTCAAAAGAAAAAGAGAAGTCACCAAAGGGGAAGCATATTTACTGGTCTTATTAAAGGTATGCACAAACTAGACAAAGCAGCTCAGAACCGAACTGGCATCTTTAGCCCTGCTTTTGAGGATTTAGCGAAGCACGCCATTACATTTTGGAGAAACCAATAGAAAAAAGAAGATAAAAGAGGGTGTGTATCAAGTCTTTGACGACAGTGTATTTCTGGAACGAACAAGCAAAGATGTCACCTCGCAGAAAACATTCTTATTCACCCCACAAAGGAAAGAAAAGGAAAGGACTACCTCCACGTTTAGCCAAACACGGAGACGTGTTGTCCGTCCTGTCCAAAGCCTCTCCACCCATGCGAAAACAAATCATTAAAACAGCCTCCAAAGATGTCATCGATACCGTGTGCGAATGTTGTTTGAATGTCTTGAAAGGTACGATACCTTTGTCTCCACACCAGAAAAAATGCTTCGCCAAACATCGACACGTTCTTCGTCAAATGGTCCAAAAGAAAATATCCGTCCGTCAAAAGAAAAAGATGTTGGTGCAACGCGGAGGATTTTTACCCATTCTTGCTCCTATGTTGACAAGCTTAATACCAGATTTGATACAAGGGATGACCCAAGGGATAACTCAAGGGATGGGTAGAAGATAAAAGGACCCTATGGAGCACCACTATCTCAGACATAACCTTTGAAAGCCCAAGGAAGGACGAAAACTAACTTTGGTTCCTTACAAACGATGGATGGAATACCATCATTGGCAAGAACAACGAACCCCCCATTTACCACCCAATCCCAATTTGGCTGAGATGTCGCAATTACAACACGAATTGCAATCCTTGATCCATCGCCACGATTTATCCGAAACAGAAAAATCACAAAAGTACGGTCAACTCTTGAAACGTCTACAACTCTTTCATCAGAAAGCTGTGGAACAAACAGCTCAACCCACTTTGTCCGATTTTAAGGCTCTAATGAATAACCCGTCAACCTCACCCTCTACAGCAGTTAAAACAGACGTTACCCCACCATTACCCAAGGAAGAAGAACCCCATGATCTCTTTCAAACACCTACTGCTACTCCCATTCCGAGTAAGATTGCTGCTTCCTTGTTAACCCCTTCCCCCACTCCCCCACGAGAAGAACTCAAACCTTGGGTTAAAAAGATGATGGCTACTCCTTCTTCGACAGATGTGAAAAAGAAAGAAAGGAAACCAGAAGTGAGAAAAGAAAAGAAGGCCAAAGAAGCTATCCCATTACCTCCGCAACCACCATTACCCTCGACGTCAACTCCTGTGGCCCATCGGACACGTAAAACCGTTTCCAAACAACCCGCATTTCGTCCCACCCAAAGCAATATCCTCGAGGAGTGGGTACCTTATTAACAAAAACCATGGAGAAGGTATTAGCCAGCATTTACTACGATCCAGCTCACCCTGCAGGTTACGGAGGCATTCAGAAATTGTATCGTGCTGCCAAAACTCGCCTGAAAAGCTCCGTTTATCAGCAGTACAACGATGGTTACAAGAACAAGCGACGTACACTTTACACAAACCCATTCGACGAAAATTTCACAGAAGTCGCACTCAAGTGGAAGGCATCGATCATCAATGGCAAGCCGATTTAGCTGATGTCTCTCATTTAGCCACCTACAATCGTGGCTACAAATATTTGTTTTGTGTCATCGACGTCTTTTCTAAATTTGCCTGGGTCGTACCATTGACATCCAAATCGAGCGGAGAGTTAGTACGAGCTTTGCAACTGGTGTTGAAACAAAGTGGTCGTCACCCTCTTCGATGGCAAACCGACAAAGGTACCGAATTTCTGAACCAAGCTTTCTAACGAGAATTAAAAAAACGTGACATTCATTTATTCACCACCGAAAATCCGGAAACCAAAGCCAGTATCGTGGAACGCTTTCAACGTACCTTGAAAGAACGCATGTGGAAATATTTTACGCATCAACACACTCTCAAGTACATCGACGTCTTACCACACTTAGTCCAAGCCTACAATCAATCTTACCATAGAAGCATTTGACGTTCCCCACAAGAGGTGACACCTGACAACGAAGTGACTGTTTTTGAGCGTCTGTTTGGTACGTCCCGGACGAGGGCTGTCCCCAAGAAAGGTAGAGAAGTGTTAACCCCGGGAGATTGGGTACGCATTGGCAAAACCAAACGCACTTTCGACAAAGGTTACTTACCCAACTGGACCACCGAATTGTTTCGTGTTACTGGACGAGTGCGCGATCGTCATCCTACCGTCTATAAATTGGAAGACATGAACGGAGAAGTATTAAAAGGAACGTTTTACTTGCCTGAGTTACAAAGTGTTACCAAAAAAGAAGACGTGTACGACATTGAAAGCATTCTCGAACGAAGAACCCGTAAAGTAGGAAAACGTCGTGTCAAAGAAGTCAAAGTACGTTGGAAAGGATATGCTCCTAGTTTTGATTCTTGGATTGACGCTTCGCAAGTCATCGACTATAAAAAGAAGTGACCATCATGCCCTTCAATACATCTTCAGCGATCACAGTGACTACTCCTTCACCCACGTCATCTCTGCAAGATTTACAAAAGCAACCCTTGTGGGTGTGGTGTGGAGAACGTGTCCCTAAAACGCAAATCGTTTTTTTCTGTCAAATCTTTGTGGTATATTGTGTCATTGGTGCAGCCATTGCTAATTTGAGTTTGCAACAAGGAGAGAAAAAATTGTGGACTATTTTACTCAGCAGTTGCATCGGGTATCTTCTTTCCAATCCTTCCCTGAAATACTATTACAACGGGAACAACAGTAACAATATTGGGAGCCTTGCGGCCAACGTTAGTCCTTCTCCTGACAGCCACCCTTCCAATCACAATCCTCTTTTAGATACTCCTTTAACCTCGAGTGACTCCTCGGACAGAAGAACATTGGAAATATGAACAACACTATTAACCAATTTTACTTAACGTTACCCAGTGACAGTTCCATGGGGGTGTTTCTTAACAACACGTTGTGTTGTTACACGTCTAAATTACCTTAAGCCATGCATTTGGATCAAGATGATCATTGGGAAGTAGCTTTAGTGGAAATAATACACCCGACACAAATCAAAAACATCGTTGAAAATCAAAACACTTTTTCAGTAGAAGTGTATGACGAGAAATTGCAAAAAGCCTTAGACGCACGAGGTCACACTAGCACACTGCACCCCAAAACTAATCGGCCAACCTATGTGATCACCATTCCTGCAGGCTATTATTTTAGTGGTCAACATTTAGTGACTACGATTCAAAACAGGTTCAATGCTGTGTTTGGTAAAGCTCTGGAGAAAGAAAGTGTTACCTTTCAGTACCATAAAGTGGCTCGTCGACTCTTGATAACATTTTCAGAGAAGAAAATGATAGCCATTACTTTTTGTCCTGAATTGTATGATATTTTAGGTGGAGACCTAAAGATGTTGGTCAAGAAAAATGAGATACCAGGCATAACCAGTACCTCGGATTTTGCAAAATATTTTCGATCCCCTGTAGAATTGAACCAAGGCCTCAACTTGATGTTTGTGTACTCCGATGTGGTGGAGTACAACGTGGTAGGACACACCTCTGTACCGTAACTGCGTATCATTCCTTTCAAAGTGGATTCTGTCACCGCTGACGAGGAAGGTGGAAATACCTATCACGTTCACCGTGAATTTGTACATCCTCATTATTTACCCGTCAGCAAGTCGTATTTCGACAGTGTCAACATTACTATAAAAGGAGAACTAGGACAAAATATTCCATTTACCAAATGGAAAGACACAGTGAAACTCCATTTTCAACAACGATTCTCGAACAACTGAAAAAGTGATGTATCCTGTGTACCAAGGAGTCACTCGACAACGAGGACATGGTTTAGGAGATATGTTCAAATCAGCCTTTTGTTCCGTGGTCCCTGTTTTAAAACCAATGGTGACACGAGGATTGCACACCTTAAAAGATGTCGCATTGACTCACGGCAAAGATTTTCTTTACAATGTTCTCATTGACAAACAAAACCCCAAAGAAGCTTTTTTGAAAGCAGGCAAAAATGCCGTGCTTCAAACGGGTAAAGAGATTTTGGGTCGACGAGAAAGTCCTATAAATGCCCTGAACGGTACCGAGTCTGACATTCCTGCTTCCCTGAGGACACAGCAAGGACAAGGTAGAAAGCGTCGACGAAGACACCCTTTCAAAAGTATCCGTACCTCTAAAGTTAGAAAGACGAAGAAAAAAAGAACCGCTCGAGACTTAGACATTTTTGATTATTAAAAGTAAAAAACACATAGAGACTGAGAAGAAAAAATGATGCACCAAGAATCTTGTGCCTGTTCCAAGTCGGAACTAGATCTCTTTGCCATGCCACCCACGATGATGACCATGCAAGAAGCCCAATGGGTCGAATTTCATCCCGTCTCCTCTTTGACGGATTCAGCTCCCATCGAGTTTGAAATCAAAGGACAACCCGAAGATTACATTGATCTGAACAACAGTTACTTGTATTTGAAAGTGAAAGTGAGTAGAACGGACAACGACAACCCGCCGGCAGCCGATGCCAAAGTAGCTCCCGTCAACAATTTTATGCATTCCTTGTTCAGCGATGTGGATTTGTACATGAATAACAAACTGGTCAGTAGTAGCATGGATACTTACCCTTACCGAGCGTACCTCGAAAATCTCTTGACGTACGGAAAAGAAGCCAAGAACACTCATCTAGATGCTTGCGTGGTATGGAAACCTGACACCGCAGATAAGTTTGACGACACAGCCATAGCCACAGAAGCAGCCGAAGGCACTCCTGCCAATCCTCACAATGTGGGTTTTAACGAGCGTCAAAAGAAAATTCTGCGAGGACGTAGTTTAGAACTGTTCGATCGTTTGCATTTGGACATGTGGTTTCAAGAAAAGTATTTGCTGAACGGAGTAGATATTCGCTTGAGAATGAATCGTAGCAGTGCTGCTTTCCATTTGATGGCTGATGCCAACACATACAAAACCATTATCCAAGAAGCCAGGTTATACGTGCGTCGTGTGGAAGTGTTACCTAAAGTGGGACATGACATCAGTCACACCTTGAGCAGAACGACAGCCAAGTATCCGATACGACGCGTGGAAGTCAAAACTTTCACCATTGCCACTGGACTCCAATCTAAGATCGAAGATCATCTGTTCCAAAGACAGTTACCCAAACGTTTATTCATTGGTATCGTCAACAATAAAGCCCTCAACGGTGCCTACACTCAAAATCCTTTCCAGTTTCATCACTACAATGTATCCAAAATCGAAGTGAGTCGCGATGGCAAAACTTTGTGTACCAGGCCCTTCGAACCCAACTTTGCCCTGAAGAATTACTTGAGGTCGTACTTGTCGCTGTACGAAGCCACAGGACAGTTAGGAACCAACACCAGTCACGGTATTTCCTACGACGATTATGCAGGAGGTTACGCTTTGTGGGCTTTCGATTTCACTCCAGACCAAGGCAGCGACGAGGGACATTTCCACCCTATAAAATCTGGACAACTGCGTGTGGAACTTCAGTTTACAGTAGGTCTTCCCCATACGATGAATGTCATTCTGTATGCCGAATTCGATAATACCATAGAAATCAACAGTTTGAGAGAAGTCATTCTAGACTATTAGACATTATGGAAGACCCTTGTCCCTCTTTGAATAGTGAAGAATCCATGGAATGGGAGGTTACAGAAAAAGCACATCCCCAAGACCAAAAAGAAGAAGTAGTGATCATGCAATCCAGATGGCCAGAACAGGAACAACAGTTAGTGGCCTGTTTTGCACAACACTTGGAAGATAAAATGAGGGACATGATTAAAAAAGATTGTTATGGATGTCAAATCGATCATCCCAGTCAAATTCAACACGATAAATGTATGATGATGAGTCAAGAAGAAAAATTGGACGATTATCTGAACGAAGCTTGGAGTCTCATTTCCGAAGAGGACGTGTTACTTCAGTGGTATAAAGGCTTACGTGATCATTCCTCTCCTCCATTGTTTCCTCGAGAAATTGATCGCATCGAAGCTCTCTTGGCCAAAAGTAAAGAGACGAAGCAAACAATCAGTTACTTGTCAGACCGTTTCAAACAAAATGTCTGGATTGAATTGATGACTTATCATCACCTGTGAAGAAAGGAGAGAAAAAAAAACAAGGCTACACAACTAAGAGTGGATACTTGGGAACTTTATTATCTTTTGAACCGTAGTTCGTACACTGCTTCTTGGAATCCTGTCGTGTGTGCTAAAGATGAACTACCTCATCGCAAACCTCAAGAGAATCAAGCTTATGTCATCAACACAGATGACAGTCATCTTCCAGGAACTCACTGGGTAGCTGTCTACTTTCCTCAAGAGGGATGTGCGGAGTATTTTGATTCGTATGGATTGCCCCCTTTCGAAGATGATATCATTGACTTTATGAGAAGAAATGCTCAGACGACACGATTCAATAATGTGAAATTACAAAGCACAGATTATATGGTGTGTGGACAATATTGTATCTATTATCTGCATCATCGCAGTCTTGGATATTCTTTAGAACATTTAGTGACTTATTTTGATCGTCATTCGTCTCGAAACGATGACAAAGTAGATCGATGGTTTTGTGACCATTATGGCTATCTGTTGTCTTTAGCTAGGAAACGTAGTTTACATCAATCGCCCAATGACTTCCAACAGTGGAAATCTCAATTTAATTCACAACGTTGTCAACCATGTCAAAGATAATGTATTAGTGTAATGGAAGAAAAAAAATGTTTGTTATTTGTAAAAATTGTGTTTTGTGAGTTGTTTTGTTATTTGAATAAAAATGTTGTGTTTTGAAACCAAATAGTCTGTCGTTTGTTTTACATTTGTATTCATATAAATGCTCTTTGATTTTTCTTTCTATCACTCACATCAAACTATCCCAACGTTTCAAAACCCTAAACCGCAGAGGGTGTTTTCCATCACGTCCGCGCTTGAACCATATAAGCAGGGGTAGTCTCCAGTCTGGCCATCCATTAATTGACTCATCCTACTACGAAGATGTGCTCAAGACTAGCTAAGCTGAACGAAGCTTATGTCACTCTGCATCGTATCAGACACAATCTGATGCCAAAGCCTGAAGAGATAGAGAATGTGAGAATGCTACAAGTAACGGAAGACCTCATAGAAGAACTCTTCAGAGAGGAAATTCAAAAAGAGAAAGAAGAATGGACTGAGAAGTATCGACTTCAAAAGCAGCAGAGAGAGCAGAGAGAACAGCAGCAGCAGCAACAGCAACAACAGCAGCAGGAACCAGACAGAAGTTTTGTCGACTGTCGTGTGGACACGAAAGAGTTATCTTTCTCTTTCCGAAGAAGCAGACCCTATCGTGTAGCCAAACGAGGACGCAATCTTAGACGATAAAAGATTGCCATCCTTCCTCGTACACACACAAAAAAAACAGCCCTTTTCAGGGCTACCCAATATTCTCGAAAAGAATTAATCATTCAATTTGCTCATGATATGTGAGGAAGTTAGAAAAAAATTAGAAGTGAGTCTATAATCACTGTCTCTTTTTACTTTTGTTTTGAAGTGCGTCTATAAGCACAACGTTTTTTTTCAAAATAACTTGTTCAATTTATAATTAATATGAGTCAAGTATAAAAGTGAGGGGTGTTTTCCATCACGTCTGCGTGTTTTGGTAATGATAGGGATACTGTAAGATTTTTGGATCTAGGGGGTGTTTTCCATCTCGTCCGCGTGTTTTGGTAATGATAGGGATACTGTAAGATTTTTGGATCTAGGGGGTGTTTTCCATCACGTCCGCGCTTGAACTATATATAAAGAATCACTCGTCAGTCTGGCTACCCATCGTTGACGCATCAACACCAAAGATGAATAGAGTACAGAAATTAAGAGAACTTCAAATGCATTTGGAGAATGCTAGGCGTCTCCTGGACGAACTCGCTATGGAGGCCATAGTAGAACAGACTAGGATTGAAAAAGAAGAGAAGGAAAGAAAAAAGAAAAAAGAGGAGGAGAAGAAAAGTCCCATCTTGCCTCACCGCATGATGAGACAGACTAGTAAAGTCAAGCCCGTGGTGAGGACACCTTCACCACCAGAACCAGTTCGTCCACTACAGGGACAGTCCCCACCGCATCAACCACAGTCTCAACCGCAACAACCACAGCCTCAACCGCAACAACCACAATCTCATCCACGGTTGCGGAATAGAGGAAGAAATGAAGAGACTTTCACTATCCCTCAAACAGAAGATTGGGATAGTGAAGCCACTCATTCTCCCTCTGCGCTCCCAATCACAAGAGTGAATTGGGAGAATGATTGGAGTAGAAGATGTGTGTATGGGGCTAGACCTGGGAGATGCCAGCATTAACCAGGTGCATTTTGAAGTTTAAAAAAACAGCCCTTCTCAGGGCTACCCAAATTAATTAGAAAAGAAATACTATGTCAATTGCCAATGGGTGTGAGAGAGGAGTAGTGTGATTATAAACACTGACTCTATTTAGATGGTATATGGTGTGATTTTGGATAGTATATAATAGGGTTTGTTTTGGCTGCTTCCCCGTGTGTGTGGTTAGTATCGGGTGTGATTTTGGATAGTATATAGTATGGTTTGTTTTGGCTGCTTCCCCGTGTGTGTGGTTAGTATAGGGTGTGATTTTGGATAGTATATAGTATGGTTTGTTTTGGCTGCTTCCCCGTGTGTGTGGTTAATATAGGGTGTGATTTTGGATAGTAAATGATAGGGTGTGTTTTTGGCTGATTCCCCGTGTGTGTGTGTGGATAGTATATAGTGTGATTCGGGATAGTAAATGATATGGTGTGTTTTGGCTGCTTCCCCGTGTGTGTGGTTAGTATAGGGTGTAATTTTGGATAGTAAATGATAGGGTTTGTGGATAGTATATAATATGAAAAGTGAATGTAGGGGGTGTTTACTTTCACGTCCGTGATTAAGAAATATATACTCAAAGTGACTGACATTAGAACCATGACTATATGGATTTGATATAATTGCACAAGTGGCTTACACAATATTGGTATTTGTTCTGCCTTCCTGCTTTGCCGAGACCCGACATTTTACTCTAAGGCGAGACTGCCATTTAACGCGGGTGCCGTGGAGACTGCGACAACACAGCCTAGTGTAGTCAAAGTTACCTTTGGTCCCGACCAATCAAATAGCCCGACCCTCGGGCATTAACTCGTCGCGAAAGCACATAGTTGCGCATGCGACCTTAATTCATATTAAAAAAAAAAAATTAGAACCATTCCACGGAATAACCATAGAAGATGGCGAAAGCATTAAGTTTATTCAACAATTTAAGACACAGCTATTTCTGGATATTAGACGGGGAATATGAAGTGGAAAAACTACATCATAAATGGAAGATTACGAAGAGTTTGGACTTTGCAAAAAGACTGAAAATAGCCAGGGAGCTCTTAGGAGGAATGCTAGAAGAAGAAGCCAAAAAGTTACGAGGCTGCATTAATCCACCCTATGTTAGAGTGGGGACATTGAAGCAAGTGATAGATATTGTCGAAAACGTCAAGTGTTTTTTGGATAATATCTTGACAGAGTACCCCCATGTCCAAAAGGGTTTGGACCCGCTCAAGAAAGCTGAAGAACTGATGAGAAAGGAACTATTAGAAGAAGTGAAGAAGATAAAAGATAACTGGAGTAAGGAGAGAAAGGAGAGAAAGGACAATGAAAACCAAAAAAAGAAAGAGGACTTTGAAAGATTAAATAACAATTGGATAAAGATACAAGAGAAGTTTAGAGCTATGGGACATCCTGACTGGATTCTTGAGGAAGAAAAGAAGAAGAAGGGAATTATTGGTAAAATCAAAAGGTGGTGGAACAAAGGCAGAAAATAAAAGAAGAAGTATCCAAAGGCCCTTTTCAGGGTCATTCATAGGTCTCGAAAAGATAGTAGCTTTCATTGCCACCCTTTTTTTCCCTTGTCCCTATATAGACCCACCCTGTTCCATGTCCCTTGACGCTAGATAGACCCAAATAGTTCCCATGTTCAATTCCCCTTGACGCTAGATAGGCCCACCCTGTTCAATTCCCCCTAGACGCTAGATAGGCCCAAATAGTTCCCATGTTCAATTCCCCTTGACGCTAGATAGGCCCACCATGTTGAATTCCCCTTGACGCTAGATAGACCCACCATGTTAAATTCCCCTTGACGCTAGATTAGCCCAAGCTGTTTTTGACTGGATTTTCCCTTGACGCTAGAGTGCCCCCATACACTACTGACACAGTATCATTTAACACGAGAATCTGCTTCTCAGTCTGTCCTGGAAAATCAACTTCCATATTCTGTCTTCGTGTATCCGTAGGCCTATAACACAATGTCACTGAAAGTGTTGCAAATGTTTCTTTGTGTGTTTCAAATAACTTCATCTGAAGTGTGTCACTGACTATCTTTCTACTTGCCACTATTAAATCGTTTGGTCTCCACGCTTCCCAAAAATTATTTAATGGGGTTTCTGAAATTATTTCACGCGCTATTTCACACTGGATTTTATATAGTTGAAATCTAATTAATTTCTTGAACTCACTTAATGCTTTATCAAGAGATCTATGATCAGTATAAATTTCTTCATAATGATCTACAAAATTCTTCAGCCAATCATGTTTTCGGCAACAACAATCCGAGAAACATTTTTAATATCTCTAACGACACTGTGCATATCTCATCCAGAATAATAATTTCAGGAATTATTTCTCGCCCATTCGATCAGGAGTCCATGTCTCACCTTTCCATCGAAAGAAACTGTGATAAGTGCAAGCATTAACTCCTCGCTGTTTCATCTCTCTTGCAAGTTTGTGTGTTGGTATTAGCACAATCATGTTTGATTTTCCTCGAAATAATTCGATGACCCACCACATCCGTGTAAGTAACTGGTTCTATATCTACATATTGGATCGGATAACGAAGGGGCTTTCGATAGGTTTGATATCTGATTATTTTGTATATAATTGTTTTAAATTGTAACATCTACTGCTTTAGAATAATCGTCCAAAATTTATTTTTGTATTTTCCATGAACCCCAACACTCATCGGAATTTATAAATTCAGTCACTGTTTCTTTATGTTTTATATCTATATAAAATGAATTAGTGTAGACTCTAACTGCAGATTCAGGAAATATATTTATCATCGTTAGTAAATTGATAGAAGAATGAAGCCATCATAGAAGCCCTTAGATGTGTTTATTGGTGACAATCTCCATTTACGTAAGTAACAATTGTACCAAATTTTGTTCCATCGGACAAGAGAGGGTCTTTACGATTGACATATATACCTCTAGATGTTGCATCCGCGATTATAAAATCGTATTAAGCATCATCTAGAATTAATCGTGAATAATGTGGCTTTTGATCATATGCTCCACACTGGGTGAATTTACTAATTATTCTTCTACTGAGGTCCTTTGCGTGTTTATTTCTGACTTCAAAGATCTCCTTGGATGGTTTAACACTATTTTCTCCGTCAAGAGAAGGAAATTATTCTTTGTAATCGTTAATTATACTATCTAGACTATCGGGTTGTGGTAACCAAATTTCAGTCTGCGCGTAATATGATATAATTGCTTCACTGACAATCAGGGATATATCAGTATTTTACAATCAATCATATACCGAAATAACACTATCGGTTTGGATGAAATCCTTTAGCTAATTGAAATGATACTACACGAGAGAATCCGGTTAGATCAAAATCGGGTACCGGCCCATTAATCGCAACTCGTGTCAACGAGTGGGTGGGATGCCCAAATCGTTTAAAATATAAAAAACTCCCTGGATAACACGCAACCGTATTATCCGAAAAACATTTTAGGATCATATTTGGTATTCCATAATCCACCGTGGCCGTATTAGACGCAACTTGCTCGGACATCTGAGAGAAATTCAGCTCTTGTTGGTTTCCACAGATTTTTCTTTCTCGCAAAATGAGCTGCAACTGACGGGATTCTAAAACAGTTTGTTAGTAATTCCTCGTCGTTATCCGTTCAAAAACCACAAGCTAGTTTTCTCATCTCGTCGTGAAGAGATTCAGTACGGTATATTTCGCCGTTATGTCTTACAAATTGATCGAATTTACACTCTTCGTCTTCAAAACTCTGAAATAACCACACTTACACATGATCGTTTTATTTTCCGTGTGAATAAAATCAAATAAATTCTCACCCCGGGAGAACTCCACAGGTACATATTTTATGGTTCTAACCCATGGAAATATTGTTATTGCGTTAGACCACGCGTGTGCATTATGATCAACAATTTTGATTGGAAATTCTCTTAATGTATACGTCTACTGTTATCATCGCTACGGTTATTGGAAATTTTAATAACTTTTTTAGCTCAGCTAAGTTTTGAATTTTCACCCCATTATCCCTGATTGCTAGAGCCCATTCATTTATTTTTTTACGTCTTAGATCTGTCAACTTGTTTCCACGCAACGCATTTGTAAAATGCTCTATTATTTTTTCGGCTACACAATTTATTATTGACTCTGTCAACGGCGACAATTTCATGGGTTTTAATTTCTTGACACTCGGTTTGTCATTTATCGGATATATCCCATAAATAACCGCTGTCACAAAATAAGCTCTCTCGTAATACGGTTTGTCAATTCCAGTCAACACTCCTGGCTTGGAATACTGACTCACAGTGACAGTCCTTTTATTTTTCAATACAGGATACAATTTGTCGCGTATAATCCAATTTCCTGTTTCTGAACGGATAATGAATTTCTCTCTAAAAAAATATGTTCTATGGTCAAGACGCGATATTATTTCTGCTGCTTTTTTATCATCAAAACTACCATCGATTAGAAATATTTACCAACAGTGAGATGCGCCATCGCGCCTAAATTCGTTAAACCCTTTATGGATTTTACATATCATGCTTCTATGACTTATTAGACTCTTATTTGGTGCATATACGGATACTCGAGATTGAATTTCACATTTGTCCAGGGTTTTATTTTGGATAATCTATCAAACTCCTCCATATTTTAATTAAAACAAGTATTTAAATAAAGAAGTTATATATAATGAATCACTGTAAATGGCTAATGATATGATATGTAACCGTTTGTAACAAATCATGCAGAAATTAATTCTGTGGATATCATTTGACGTGGAAGCTTAGGTCCGTTACCCTGCATACGATGTGGTGTTTGGGTGTGAAGTAAGTCACTGTTGTGACTAAATTGTGGTGGTAAACGATACAGGGAGCTTAAGTGCTATTATTATAAACTAATCAAAGACTCTAACCCTGACCTTGACTTTGTCAAGGACAAAATCATAAGAACATCAGAAGACTACATTGATATATTCTTAATAAATAATAATTAAACCAAATAATTAATTAGACAAATAATATGCATGTATATAAATGAACAAAGAATTTTAACCACATCCCGTGATCATCGATTATGAAGCGTCTCGTGATGGGGTAGTCAGACACCGCAGACTGTAAAAAACAGTGGGTAATGTTGATAATCATGGGTGTCTCAGATTTAATGCTGGAGGGAAAAAGTATCTTAATCATAGATTCATCCACGAAGTGCTTATGGGAAAAATCCCAGATGGTCTTGTGATTGACCACTTAAACTGTATAAAAACTGATAATATATTTAGAAAAACTGATACTTCTAAAACAGTTGGAAAGAGACCTGTGAAATCACTCAACATAAAAACTATCGAAGAAAAACATATTTCAATAAATGAATGAAGCCGGCAAGTATTTTGATATTTGCCAACTTTCGGTTCGACGTGTTGCAGAATTGACCCCATATTTTGCGATATAAATTTTCCGATGAAACTTTAGCATTTATCGATATTAGTGATCCAAGGGATTTTATTAATGGTGCTGCTATCGGATATTACGAGAAAATTAGGGGATTAAAACCAGAACATAGAAAATATATCAACGATGGGCTGATGTGATCTATAAAGCTAGAAACAGAATGAAACAAATTAACAAGGAAGATCCATAATATCAGGTATATATCAATACAGCGGAACAAATATATATTTAGAATGAAACAGCAAATGAACAACTAAAACAAGAACAAAAACAACGAAAAGAGGAACAAAACCCAACACAGAGACAAACACTTAGACAAAAAAACAAGAAGATCCACAATCATTACATATACCATCGGATATAGAAGACGATGATACGCATGGTGCAACTGGTGTAAAATTCGCAAGTGGATTTTCTCAGAGTGTAAATCCATCTGGAACCCATGATAGTGGATGTGTTCCCTGTCGTAATAATATTCTCTCCAACATAGCACGTTTAGAAATTATCATCGGGGAAAAGCTAGCTGGAAATAACTCAGCGGAAATAATTAATGAAGCCGCTGATATTTGCAGACGACTATTTGAAGGTGGTGTCATGGATATTGGTGTATATCGAGAATTTATCGATGAACTCGTTGATGATTACCATAGAGATTAAATGTCGCTGATGACATTTTCACCGGTGATTTATCGCTGATGACTTTGTTATTGCGATTAGATAAATAGCATTTAAATAAATTGATTATGCACTGCAACCACTATAAGCAAACTATGACTTACGTAGTACATTCACGATTGCCTATGTATAAGGTGTATTATTGATATGGTCTCGGTAATGTTATTCAAGGGTTATTTGCAAGAATGGCTCCAAAAAAAGCACCGAACGCAAAACAATTATCGATGAAAGCTATTGATCTTATTCGTGATAAGGGTATTAGCGCTGTCGTTGATGTTGCCGGTAAAGCATTTTCCGCGGCCAAAGACAAACTAATAACACTGATTCACTGGAAAAACTACCATCTACGGAGATCATGCCCGCGAGTATTTGCAAAATAATAAACAACGCGGTGGATCCAAAAATAACATCGCGGATAAATGAAGGATTTGATGCTTAGGAGAATATTACTGCCAATATGATAGGGGGAAGTGGCCTGACAAAGTCATCGTGATCGCTATTTAGTTAGAGAAATATATAATAAAATGTTTAAATCTACACCCGATCAGGACTTGGATTTAGATGCCCCGGTTCTCAAAAATGATTCTGTACGCGTTTATCATTTTTACTCCTATAACGCAATATAACCAAATAGTCGATCAAGAATCGAACGTCAGGTTCAAAATACAAGCAAATACTTTCTACCTGCTGACGCATTTATTGAAGTAGAATGAGAACTTGTAACAAATGTTGCCGCTGATACGCCATATGATGCAAATTTGCCAGTTGGCTTTGTCAATACATGTAATGGTATTATGGCATTATTTAGTAGCGCTAGATATATGATTGATGGAAGAGAGATTAAATCTATAGAGCATGATGTTGATGTTGCCACAACAATAGTGAGTTCAGCAAAATATTCTGATGTTTATACAACATCGGCTGGACCATCTATGATGTTGGCTAAGTATATTACTAATAATACTGATCATAATCAGTATATTATAAGACAACCAATAAATCTTGCAGACACTTCTAATGTTGATGTCGAAAATATGATTATTAACAGTAATCCTAATTACACCCTAGGGTTTGCAACACGCGTATCAATGTTGCAAGACCGTGTAGATTATTTTTATGCGAGATTCCACTATCTCATATTTTCGGATTTTGTAGAAATTTTAGAAGGGTTATCTTTGGAGCGAAACATACAGTAGTCCTCGTGCGAAAAGGTGAGAATGATCCAATCTGGCATTGTACTGGTTTTACTACTGATGGTAAAGTAAATATAACAAAACTCTCACTGTGGATGCCAGTAATAACTCCATCAATCACCGCAGAAGTAAAATTACTATCATTTATGGATACAGGTGGTAATTCATTGCTAACATAGCTAACGACAACAACAGATATTATGGTCACTTCTGTTAACGGAATATGTACATGGCAACTGGCATCAAAACAGGATGTTTCTGCGCCGCGGCATATATTTGTTGCGTTACAGGATAAGACGCAATTAAATTTACAAACACACAGCCATATGCTATTTGATCAACTAGGTGTTATTGAAGTCTCGTTGAGGATAAGCAGCCAACAAGAACCATCCGAGGATATTTTACTTCATTACGGACAAAACCAAATAGCACGCGGGTATCATCGTTTGCTGACATTTATGGGACGTGACAATAATGTAGATACTGGTCTGCAAATATCACAATTAGACAAAGACTTGATAAAATTAAGTGGTATATTTCCACTTCCAGCGCAAATTTCAGCCGCCGCCCCCGCGGTTGCGAAACTTCCGCTCTCTGAGATGTTGGTACCGCCGCTGGGATGGCACTAAAGAAGCAACTGGAATTGGAGACAAGAAAAAGAGATGATCAGTAAAAAGAAAAGGTCTAAGACTACCAGGAACTCCGTATTCATGGTACAGCGGAAACGGCCTGAGGCTGCCAGGGACGGTTTTCTAAATCCGCTGTCAAATTTTGATTTACTCGATGCTGCTAAAAAATTAGCAATACAAAATTTTCTAGGTGTTTTTATGCGAGATCAATTACCACAACAATCAAACAGCACTGAAATCGGTATCATTAATCTCGATAACAGCACAGGACCTGGAACACACTATATTGCATATACGTAAATATGCGGCCTAGAAGTATTAAATGTACGTAGTGCTATATCATCAACAATTAAACGAACCCATGAAACCGAAAACGAATATACGAGAATTCTCTTTTTAGTGAGATCTTAAAATATAACGATTTATATTTGGGGAAAATCTCTCTCAAACCTGAAAAAACACACCAGAGAAATATATGCAACCAAGGATGTAAAAAGTAATAATCGAAGATGAAATATCCGAGATGTTCAACGTCGCATATGTGGATCCAAACGAAATAGTCGTATTTGAAAACAAAGAAAGGAAATTGAAAACGAGTAATGTTTCCTTGAATGATATTCTAGTTAAAATTAATGGATTAACTGAAAATTCCCTAGCGGTGTTTGATTCCACTGGTAAGATTAAACCAGGAGTTATTTTACCAACCGTGATAGAGACATAATAACAGGCACCCTCGACATCAACTAAAAAAAATAACCGCAATTAGTGATCCAATACTGATTCTGCCACAAAAAATATGTAGATGTGTTAAACAATAAACTAACAACGCTGCAAGCTGACAATTTCTTTGTTACTCCTGAGACTGTCCCAATAAAACTATCTGACATTAAAAGAACTATTGATGCAATTAAACAAACACATGACAATATTGTTCGTGATTTTCCTTCTATCGAGACCCGGCTTGATAAAATTAAAACACCACATGAACAAAATATCAATACAGTATACTCGACACATCAAAGATCTATTGACTGGACACCTAAAAATATTATTAATATTACCGCTGAAGTCATAGGTATCTATAGATTGACCCTGTTTTCAGGAGTACGGTTTAATGTGTCATCGGGTACATCTATGGGAATTAATAGTGCAAATGTAATAATAGATAAGGGTGCCATGGAAACATAAAAAATAAAACCCACTGACAGTACTTTAACTCAAGCATCAATTTCATACTAAGTAGAATTTGTAACTGATTTAAGTAAATAGTATAATGAATGTCCAACAATAACGATATGATCAAGTCTGTGAGTTTCAAACTAAACTAAAAAATCTTATTGACAGGCATCGGCGACAACAATTACAGGGATTCTTAGTATCATCACAAAAAATATCCACATGCAGTCAGAATAAACTACACGTGTATATAACTAAGTTACATATTGCTTTAAACGCGTATTCCCAATTATCATCGCTGATATCATCTAGTCTCAATGACACAACAATATCAGATAATGCATTCTCCGCGATGATGAACATCTACCACAGCGCAACATCAAAATTAGAAAAACAGCACAATAATAACAACAACAATGACAATGTCAATGTCGACATCAACAACGGAATTACTTCAACGAATAGCGACAGACACAACTCCGCAAAAGACAACCATGATCTCAATAACTTCAACCAACCCTGAATTCAGTGTGAATATCCCTACTGCGATTCCGGTTAAGGAGATAGCTCTGGCAAAATTACGAGTATACCACACTTGGACATATGTTAGCCAAGTAGGGATATATTTTATATTCGTTTGCACCAACGACTCCACCCGGATTTATAATAATTGAAGAGCCAACAAATGCAGTGTATATGCGATGTCATGATTCATTAACAAAAATTAATTTTAAACTCACTGACCAGTCCCATAATTTGGTTGACTTAAGGCATGAGACCTTACAAATTAGTCTGTATGTAAAATCCTAAAGATTTTCTTCGTAAATGATTTTCGTCTTAAGACTTTTACCTAAAAGAAACTTCGGTTGAAACAAAAAATGTCAGTTTCTAAAAATTTTATCTGAATTAGTTTCGGTCTCCGTAGAGGTTTGAAAACTTGATCTATTTACTCTCTCTCTCTCCGTAGAGGGTTCAGTTTTCTTTGAAAACTTGGTCTGTTCACCCTTTTTTAGTTTGTCTGAATTAGTGTCGGTTTATTTTTTGATTTTGTCTGAAATAGTTTCGGTCTCCGTTAAGGCGATATTTTGGTTTGAAAACTTGGTCTGTTCACGCTTCTTGCTGCTTTTGAGATGTGTATATTTTATTAATGTTTAATCTATATAGTACACAAGTTTAGTCTATGTGTAGCTGTAAAGGCTTATAGCACCCCGCAATTTATGGCATGAAGGGGCTTGCGGCATATCGTATATGGCTGGTAATATGATAGTTGATAAAGCTGGCTGAACTGTGTAGCGGATAGAGCCGGAAGTGTGGCAGCACAGTGCTGGCAGTAGCATATATCTATAAATGTGACAGCATGGCTACAAATGTTCCAGCATAGCGGGCAGTATGTCAATGCTAGTAGTAATGTAGAATAATAATTTGTGGCTATATCAGTTGATTCCAGGATTTGAATTCCAAACTAAATAAAAAGACATTGAATTGTGATTCGAATTATAATGAGACATATGGTTATGTGAACTGTAGACATTCTTACAATGTCACGGTCATATATGAAATGTGCTCATTTTTATATTCTTCATATGAGCCGATATTATATTTTAATACAGCATGTTGTTATAAATGAACTGTACCCATTACACAATTTTACATTATGGTGTTTTCCGTGTTTTGATGAATGGTTGTTTTCAGTGTTATTTTCTATTATTACCTGTTCACGAGAGGCTATTTACGTTATATTTTATTGACATAACGCATAAAACTAATCACTTTTAGAGTAATCTTATGGGACAACAAGAAAAGCTGTAGTGAGGGAAGCCAATAGGGGTGTGCTTGTCTCTCATAGTCCTAGTACATCTTGTATCATTTGGGCACATGAACTAGATATACGTTATTCACGAAACGTGCATTAAGTTATTCGATGATTATGTCAATTAACCAGGGTACGGACAATATCGAAATAAAAATTGACGAAACATACCTCACACAAAACACATCATTAAATCAGAATATGTTGAATGATTTAGGAGTTTTACTGGTTAAAGAAGGATTGGAGATTTAAGAGTGGTTATTGTTGGGGAACGACCACAAATAACTCAGTAATTTGTAATCAAATGGTATATACTGGATGCATAGATCGGACCGCTACATAAGCTATGAACGTACCATGAAGAGGACATATCGATGGTGGATAATGGAAAGACGACTAATATGAAACCGATATGTTTTAATTGTAGAAAAAAAAAAAAATAATAATAATAATAATAATAATAATAATAATAAAAGCAGAGGTCTAACGAATGATTGGGATATAGTGTCACGTCGGTGCATGTTTTTTATCATCCTAAATGACACTTCAAAATTGTAAGGAAACGCTCTTTAATTACCTAATGAAGCCAAACTCTATGGATGGTAAGTGGCTTAATGTGAATGCATTGCCCACAAGGGCATATTCATTAGATTAATTTCTGACATATATGTAACAAGCATTTTTAATGTTTCAAAGGCAGTAAACTATGTTGAAACTATGCAGATTAAATAAGACATACCTATGTCAAAAAGGCATCAACAACAATTAGAATTCCATGAATTCCTAACATCAGCAGCATCGAACGGAAGCATATGAAAAACCAAATGAAAATAGAATCCATACATATAGTAATTTAGAATACTTCCCGAGAAATACAAATACGTGCTCATTTTGTCGCACTAACAGTAATTTTTGTTCATCAAATTGAACAAAGTCAGACTGGTTCTTAGAACGCGTGGTTAAACATAATTGTCAGGTTTAGAGACACCAATGAAACAGTTTATTAGCGCGAATATCACCACATAAAAAATGAAATGAACATAATGTACATGCATGAAATCATTGATCTTTGTGAACGTTCGTTTAACATATTTCATAATAAAACTACACAGAGTAATCAATTATTGAATACAAAATATTTTGTTCAAACAAGTCATCCATTTGACAAATGCATTATAGTTGCAGAGTGCGTCAACATATTGCTTTTGAAACTTCCGTTTAATAATTGAAGACAAATACATATAACAATTGGAGTGAGACACAAAACACAAAGATAAGCGCACCGATTATATTGACGTTCATGGCTATCGAGATTCATTCGAAAAGTGGAATCATAATAAAGAAGCAGATCTGCTATGAGGAAAGTATTAGAGAGCAATATAAATCATTACCAAATGAAACATTATTAAGTTCGAATAGCAATTATCAGTAGGTCTGAATATGGCTATGTTATATTATTAGCGATTATCAGTAGGTCTGAATGTGGCTATGTTGTATCTAATAGCGATTATTAGTAGGTCTGAATATGGCTATGTTATATTAATTAGCGATTATCAGTAAGTCTGAATATGGCTATGTTATATCTAATAGCGATTATCAGTATGTCTGAATATGGTTATGTTATATTAATTAGCGATTATCAGTAGGTCTGAATATGGCTATGTTATATTAATTAGCGATTATCAGTAGGTCAGAATATGGCTTTGTTGTATCCTATAGCGTTTATCAATAGGTCTGAATATGGCTATGTTGTATCTAATAGCGATTATCAGGCGGTCTGAATATGGCTATGTGATATCGTATAGCGTTTATAAGTAGGTCTGAATATGGCTATGTTATATTAATTAGCAATTATCAGTAGGTCTGAATATGGCTATGTTATATCTAATAGCGATTATCAGTAGGTCTAAATATGGCTATGTTATATTGATTAGCGGTCATCAGTAGGCTCATGATAGGATGTTACTCATCAGATTCGACATTCTGTATGATCTACATGACCAGTAAGCCAACAAGATGCTAATGTGTGACATTTTGAAATAGATTTGAAATGTGTTGATGACACACTTCTCACCTGCTCCAAATCCCTGCTAGGGTGAAGTTGGTTTTGCTCATTGGGCCAGTTTGAAGATGAAAGTGGTAAAGAGATTAGAATAATAACAAACATATACGCGACGATTGATAACGAATGCCATGTTTCCTATAGCAGAAACAAAATGATACTACATCGAATTTTCCAGGTCATATATCGTGAATCTTTCTACTGACCGAAGCTTTACCTGCCCTTTGTAACTAGTCGAGCCGTCGGAATTTATGATTCTACTGTTTTAAATGCATTATATTTTAAGTGTGTTCATAGAATCTTATAAATTATTTGCCAGTACCGTTTTGGCTGCACCGATCTCGGAAAGTGTAATACCAACTGCATATAGGTCAGTTGAACAATTTAAAGTTCCTATATTAAGAAATAAATTCCTGAAAAATAGAATGAACAACAGAGGTGTATTGATATAACCATGTGATGCTCAAAATTATTACTTTGAAACAGTTGATCAACTAAAAGTACTTTGAGCACTCTATCAGTTAAGTAAAAAGCACAAGTGAGGGTAAAGGGAAATACTGTAACTCATTCTCATTCAAATACAATTTGTAAAATAGATGGTAGATAGATAGATAGATTGATAGATAGATAGATAGATTAGATTATATGTATAAATATATATATATATATATATATATATATATATATATATATATATATTATAAAATGTGAGCATATTAATTTATGTGATTCTGATTGATGCAGATTATACCATGAAATTATTGTGCATTAATCTCTTTAATGATTGGCTTTGACCGTATGAATATGCATATTCCCTGCCAACAAAAACTACTAAATTTTACTAGCAAAAATGGACACTGTATATCCAATAGGTTTCCGTGTAAATATAGGCAATTCAAATGCTATATTGACAGAAACGAATGGCGGAGCGAATGCAATCTTCTCATATAGAGTGAATTTGACAACGACAAAGACTGATTGATTCCAGCAGATCTGACTAATATAATGCTTCCGGTAACAACATCTGAGACAGAGTCACAACTGGTCACTGTCCAGAAGGCGAGACAAAAAAAATTCAGCCAAATATAGCACAAGACTTAAACCCGTGGATCATTAAGATATAGATGGCATTATCAAAAAGCAGTCTAAGAAGAAAAAGTGATCCAACCACTTTGGCCAGAAACATTTAATGAAAAAACTGAATGACCAATGCATTTCTACTAATACAATCATGCAAATATGGATCACATATCTTTCTAATCATTTATTAACTACAGAGAAATGAACGTAGAGCATCAACGGCAAATCTCCTAAATTATCAACAACACGACAACATCTATCACAGATTATGCAACCACTAATACTGTTTTCAGAAAAATAACACACAACTCAATTATAGTTGTTCCGCCAGATCCAATACACCATCTGTGGTAAATTTTTGTGGTGTAATATACACAATTTTCGAAGGTAACTTTACGTACGGCCGCGTGCGAATTCGTGTTTTTGACTCTTCCACTAACTCAGCAGACGTAACCAAGTTAACTATGGAACAACACAAGGTTCGCAAAAGCTGGACATTATTAAACTCGTTTCACAAATGCAACATTTATATAAGTATGTATATATACATAATTATATAGTTATATATAGTTACAAAGATAGATGGATATATATATATATAGAAAGATAGATAGATATAGATATATAGACATAATATAGAGATAGATGTGTATAACAAACTAATAAGTATGTAGATATTGAAAACTAATGTTTCATTCTTGTCTTCATCTGTATTTGTTCATATTCTGAGGAACTATTATTCTGAACGTTGTCTCGATCGAGCTGATCATATGTACTTTCCAGTCGTGCACTCGTAGCAGATGCAGATGCAGATGCAGATCTCTGCCTAAGTGAAAAGAAACCGAGGGTCTGACTTGAAACATTGCATACAAACCAAAAACGGAAGCAATTTAAAAAATTTACAAGATCCTTGTTCAAGCGGACGAACAAGAAAAAATAGCATTACATAACTTATATTTCGTTTCAAGTAGTCCTTTGATAAAAGAAACATTTATTTCTCAAATATAATGTTTTAGACAAGCTTAATAAATGAAGTGATTTTCGAGGTTCATAATTTGATTTTCGGAACTTAGAGTATGACGTAGATTCTTTCCATCCGTTATATAATTTTTTAAATTTTAAAGTAATATTACTATATAATTTTATCTGAACCGATAATTAGAATATACAATATT